>JAQQPU010008404.1:21849-35753 GCA_029168905.1 Artemia sp. Kazakhstan ARC1039 | reverse complement strand
AAATTTAGAGGAACTTGAAAAGGAAATGACGCAGGCATATTTACCAGAAAAGACAGCTGGAAAGAAATTCAAAGATTTAGCTGAATTGAGGCAATCATCCAATGAAACAGTGTATCAGTTTTATAAGAGGGTGGAGATTGCCACAAAATCATATCGATCTGGGTATGGCGGAATAGTAGGTTTTTCTGATAGTATAGGCCTGGATTGTTTTATTGAAGGATCGAGACTAAATATTAAGAGATATTTATTAGAACACCAGGATGATTATAATTCACTCTCTGAAGCGTATAAGATAGTGCAGCGTTTTGAAGCTATTGAAAATGCAATTGGTGAAGAAAGGCAGGAATTTTTATCAGCCGCGGTAGATACTGTATTTCGTTGGACCGGACAGAATGAAGAACTTCGTCAGAGCTGGCCTGACGTAAAACGTGACCAGGGGGATACGTAGATTTTTTTAGTGCAGGATGTAGGTGTCATATTAGGAATTTAAGCAGAAATTCTAGGACAAAAAAAAATTATGACGAGAAACTGACAATTTTTATAAGGCACTGATCTAGAAAGGTGTATTATCAAGAGAGACGAGAAATTGATTATTAGTAACCGACGTAATGAGGCGTTGTGTCGAGAGAGATGAGGCTGGTGAAGGGGCGGACGACGGTCGACCGACGGACCAGCGGTTAACGGGTTCAGAGGATCCTGGGAAAGGAAGGTCTGAGCGGTTAACGGGTTCAGAGGATCCTGGCAAAGGAAGGTCTGAGCTCCCCTGGGCGAAGAGAGAGGTAGCTGGTGGATCACCGAACCTCGAAAACCCAGCAGGTTTCGTACCATGGAAAATAGTCGACAGGGCGAAAAAGAGCGTGCCAGAAGTCGACAGGGCGGAAAAGAGTTCCGTGCCAGGGAGAAAAATAGTCGACAGGGCGGAAAAGAGCTCCGTGCCAGAAGTCAACAGGGCGGAAAAGAGTTCCGTGCCAGAGAGAAAAATAGTCGACAGGGCGGAAAAGAGTTCCGTGCCAGAAGTCGACAGGGCGGAAAAGAGTTCCGTGCTAGGGGGAGTGACAGATAACAATTTTGTGTCTTGGCTGTTGAAAATTTTTGACGGCCTGTTTTTGAAGGAAGGTGTTCTTTATTGTTATCCGCTAGGAGGCGTTGGCAAGGACAAAGGGTACCCTAGAACAGCTGAAACAGTCTTGCCAAGTGTCCTAGTAGATTCGGCAATAAAACTGGCTCATGATAGGAGAACAGAAAATCTCAAAGAGTACAATATAATAAAAACTCTGTAGAACAACCAGTTTTTCGAGAAGGAGACTTAGTTTGAGGATAGCTTATTATAGAGAGTATTGAAACAATTATTGAGGTAAGTAGAGTAAGATGATTGTAGAGATTAGTATGTTATTGCAGTACAAACGGTGTTGAGAATAGATGTTAAGTCAAAATGAGGATGTAGCTAGTTTTTATGCTGACTAACTGGACAGGAGAAATGCTTTCTTTGAAATAGGAAAAATAGAAAGATAAAAATGACAAGCGAAAGATGTGTGACCAACCTTTCTCAAATGATGTATTTAATTCCTTTTGATATCTTATAAATTGTAAAGGAACCGAATAATTTGAAAAAAAAAATGAATTAAAGCTTTGGTAACAGAAAAGTAAAAGAAAATCTCATTGTGTTTCTGTTGAAGATTATTATTTTTGTTTAAGTGTTCTGTTCAAATTTAAGTTCTTTTAAAAGATATTATGACGATGTGCAAATTTTTATATTAGGTGTAGCTATGCGAATTTTATGCGAACTTAGCATGACAATATAAAGTGAAATGAAAGTGCCAATTGGGAAAATATTTTCTTGTGTCTTGTTGATTCAGTTTTAGTGTCAGTATTTTATTTTATGTTCTTGTTAAGTGGACCTTTGTTTGAGGATAGAAAATCGTTTTTTTTTTTTTAAAGATTTTGAAAACCCCGGGGAAAATCTGTAAACCTTGGAAATAGGTTTTTCTTGGTTCAAACCAATAATTAAAATTCTAAGTATATGTGAAAAGGTTCATTTCCTAGTTAAAAAGCCATTTCCTTGATAAATAAATTAATTCTGAATATTTGCTGTAATTCCTGGAAGTTGACAGATTAAGGTGGAACAGTTCTGTCAATTGCCCAGATGTGTATCTGCATATTTTGCTGAATATAAGTTACCAATTTGGATTATTTGAGTCAGTTCTAATTCTGTATCTGTCCTCGCCATGTGTACATTCACTGTATTATATGTACAAATAAACATTTTATACTCTAAAGATAAAACATGTGATGGTTAGAAATTCTAGACATCTTCCACCGGTAGAACCCAGATAATAGGTCAACGCTACCATAAGGCCCCAAAGAGAAGAAGTCTCACTTTACAGAGAAGTAGATAATTCATAGAGAGGTAAACACAGAAACTTTACAACCCTTTCCCTGAGGGCTTTGGTTGAGTGTAATCCTCAAAAACATAATTACTATCTGGAAACTACACTGAACAAAATTGAAAGGGCAAACTCCAATTTCCAATCAAATGAGCCCTTTTCGAAGTTTCTACGACAATACCTTCGTTACGAAGTGCCCTGATCTAACACCAAGAACCAAAAATAAATAATACATAGTGCCAACATCGCTCTTTACTTAGGTAGCGCTATTGCACCGCCTATGAAATGTCAAGCCTTCCAATCACTTTCGACTATTAAAAAGGGCACTGGCCCTTTTAATTTCCAATCGAACAAGTTTCTTCGACAACACTTTCTATAAAAACCTTATATGCCCCCAGGGCATAACTTAAAACCCTTGCCCTGACGGCTGTGGTGGAGTGTCCTCCCCAAAAACATAATTTCTATCTGAAAATCAATCACTTTCGACAATTAAAAGGGCAAAACCCACTCCAATTTCCAATCGAATGAGTCTTTTTCGAAGTTTCTACAACATTTCCTTCTATAAAAAGTGCCCTGGTCTAAGACCAAGAATCAAAAATAAATAATACATAGTGCCCACATCGTTCTTTACTTAGGCAGCGCTATTGCGCTACCTGTGAAATGTTAAGCCTTCCAATCACTTTCGACTATTAAAAAGGGCACTAGCCCTTTCAATTTCCAATTGAATGAGCCCTTTTTCAGTTTCTACGACAACGCTTTCTGTAAACACCTTATATGCCCCCAGGGCATAAATTACAACCCTTGTCCTGAAGGTTGTGAGGGGGTTGTCATCCTCAAAGACCTAATTTCTAGAACTTTCAACTACGGTAATCAAAATGGATATCTCAAAATTTTGATTGGATGTTTGGGGAAACGTTGGGCGTGAGAGGGGGGTTAGTGGCCCTCCAATCACTTCCGACTATAAAAAGGGCACTAGCCGTTTCAATTTCCAATCAAATGATTCCTTTTTTCAAGCTTCTACGACAAAGCTTTCTATAAAAAAAACCTTATATGCCCCCAGGGCATAACTTACAACCCTTTCCCTGAGGGCTGTGGTTGAGTTTAATCCTCAAAAACATAATTTCTATCTGGAAACTACGCTGAACAAAATTGAAAGAGCACAAGCCACTCCAATTTCCAATCAAATGAGCCCTTTTATAAGTTTCTACGACAATTCCTTCGTTACGAAGTGCCCTGATCTAACACCAAGAACCAAAAATAAATAATACATAGTGCCAACATCGCTCTTTACTTAGGTAGCGCTATTGCACCGCCTATGAAATGTCAAGCCTTCCAATCACTTTCGGCTATTAAAAAGGGCACTGGCCCTTTAAATTTCCAATCGAACAAGTATCTACGACAACACTTTCTATAAAAAAAAACCTTATATGCCCCCAGGGCATAACTTAAAACCCTTGCCCTGAGGGCTGTGGTGGAGTGTCCTCCTCAAAAAACATAATTTCTATCTGAAAATCAACTACGCTGAACAAAATGACTATCTCAAATTTTGATTGGATGTGTTTGGGGAAATTTTGGGCGTGGAAGGGGTTTTGGTTGCCTTCCAATCACTTTCGACAATTAAAAGGGCAAAAGCCACTCCAATTTCCAATCGAATGAGTCCTTTTCGAAGTTTCTACGACATCTCCTTCGATAAAAAGTGCCCTGGTCTAAGACATAAATTACAACCCTTGCCCTGAAGGTTGTGAGGGGGTTGTCATCCTCAAAGACCTAATTTCTAGAACTTTGAACTACAGTAAACAAAATGGATATCTCAAAATTTTGATTGGACGTGTTTGGGGGAAATGTTGGGCGTGAGAGGGGGGTTAGTTGCCCTCCAATCACTTCAGACTATAAAAAGGGCACTAGCCCTTTCAATTTCTAATCGAATGACCCCATTTTAAAGTTTCTACGACAACACTTTCTATAAAAGCCGTACATGCCCCAGGGCATAACTTATGGCCCTTGCCCTAAGGCTGCGGGGGAGTGTCCTCCTCAAAAACATAATTTCTATCTGGAAATCAACTACGCTGATCAAAATGGCTATCTCAAAATTTGGATTGGATGTTTGGGGAAATGGTGGGCGTGGAAGATCTGTTAGTTGCCTTCCAATCACTTTCAACTATTAAAAAGGGCACTAGCCATTCCAATTTCCAATCGATTGAACCCTTTTCCAAGTTTCTACAACTCGTTCGATACGAAGTGCCCTGGTCTAGAGGAAAAAAACAAAAATAAATAATACATTGTGCAAACATCGTTCTTTACTTAGGCAGCGCTTTTTGCTGCTTATGATTTAGGCCCAAAATTAAAGATAGAATAAACTAAATTCCTGGCAGACAAGTCTTCCTGCAATAACTTGATCTTTCAAATCATTAATTAATACAAAAGTAATTTTACCATTTTCTATTTTTACATATTAATTTTTTCAGAATACATAATTGTCTTCTGATTTTGCATTTCTAATTTTATTAACTTCAGAATCACTAATTAAACGAACTTCGCTATGAATATAATTTTTTTAAAGGGGGGAGTTCCCTCAATGATATGACTTAGATTTTTTTTTTAAGCCCAAACTTGATAAAATGTTCTTCTCGAACACCTTTGTTTGGACTGAAACGAAAGTAAACAGACCAGAAAGCATTTTTTTTTTTCACTAAAAGTCTTTTCAGATACGTTAAAGCAGATGCACACAAAAATCAAGTAACTGAGTCGAATAACAAACAAACAGTAACTTGTATTACTTTTAATACAAGACCGTATCCAGGGGGGCGTTACCCGGTTTGAACCCCCCTCCCCGAAATGTTTGTTCGACTCGTAAAAACGTAACAAAAATGGA
The DNA here is from genome assembly GCA_029168905.1 of Artemia sp. Kazakhstan ARC1039. Taxonomy (NCBI): domain Eukaryota; kingdom Metazoa; phylum Arthropoda; class Branchiopoda; order Anostraca; family Artemiidae; genus Artemia; species Artemia sp. Kazakhstan ARC1039. Next base: position 30,497 of record JAQQPU010008404.1, on the reverse strand, counting down.
CATAAACAAATTTTGTATACGTTTTTTGAGGTTTTTTATGTGCCCCCCCTAAAAAAAATACTAACCCCCCCCCCCTCCGAACAAAATTCCTGGATGCGCTTCTGTTTTAATAACATCAACTTTTCTTCACAAAGAGATACAACCTGTACAAACATGTCAAAGCTCAGTGGTGCACAACCACCTAGCATAGCTCGTCCAGTCTACAAAATTTATTAATAGGACAATAACTTCCATAAGTTATTCTCTGCCAATGGGGGCTCAACTAAAGGGTATCCTAAATCACAGGAATTGTCAAGTGCATGTTGTTTGTGAAGGGGGCTCAGGCCCTCTATGACTTATTCGAGTCCAATATCTGTATATTGGAAATGAGAAGCTCATATGTGGGACGTACTAACCAGAGTTTGGAAATGAGATTATTACAACATAAAGATTCTATTTCTTCGGCTTTAAAGCAAGATTCTAAGTCTGAAGATTTTACTTCAGCCCTTTCAGAACATATTTTTAATTTTCCAGACCATTTTATTTTGTTCGAGAATGTCTCTTTGATTTCTAGGGATCGGGGTTTAAAGCAAAATTTTCGTGAAATTCTTCAAATAAAGAAAATCTTATTCAAGAATATTGCTTTGAATCGGGATACAGGTGAATATGGGCTGAACTCTATCTATGATAATTTATTAAAATCTGACAGAGTAAAGTTCAATTCACCCAATGTAGTTGACCTTTGTCCAAATGTTATATCATTGAACGCTAATGAACCAAATCCAAGAAGGTCAAAGAGGTTCGCTTCCGCCTTTGCGTTGAAAAGAATTAGAGATATAAACAATATGTAGTTTTATTTGATTTAGTATATAAACTTTTGTTTTAAATTGTTTTAGTTTAGTTTTACTACTACGGTCACTGTATATGTGACCGAAATGTCTGGTATTTTTTACGACATTTATTATACACAGGATTTTATCCCTATTTTGAACTTTTGTTTTACCTATTAAGGGTAGTTCCTGTTTGCTTTAAGATTTAATATCGCTGTTTATGAAAATGTTAGCTTTTAATTTGACTACTGTTTGGTTTTAGTTGTTTATGAAAAGCATAAATAATAGGCTACCCAATCATTTGATTAAGACCCAAGCATAACTCTTTCTCTGCTATTATTTTTACTTGCTTTACATCAATTTGGTACAGAAAACTTGTGCTAGACGACAGTAAGTTTTTTTTTTTTATTTAGATGTTTGATTCCATTTTACGATCTTTTTACAGATAGTCATTGTTTTACACATCACTATATTTTAAATATAACAACTTTATTTTCTTATTTGTTTTAAAGGATTTTTTTAAGGAACAAGAAAGGAACAGATAGGAACAAGAAAAAAAAAATGTATACCAACAAAAGCAATATGAACAAAAAAGAAAAAAAACAAATTTAATCTCCCATCTGAAAAATCCCAAAATCATGCGTTCAATGGAACTCACATAATCATGCCTTAAAAAAAGCATCCAAGCCCAATCAAGAAACATCAACTCCAGGGGAAACTGTGAAAAAAAGAAAGAAAAAAAACAACAATAATTACGAGCTAGAAATTCAGTAACATCCTATTTGAAGACAAGGCCGAACCCAGAATTTTTTTGGAGGCGGTTTTACTAAAAAAAACTGAGGGGGGGTACACAAAAAAACTCAAAAAACGCATAAAAATTTGTTTATATCCGTTTTTACGAGTCAGACAAACATTTCGGGGGGGGGGGGGGGTTCAAACCGGGTACCCCACCCCTGGATACGGCCCTGTTTAAAGGTACCAAATCAGAGATACATTTGTGCACTCTGGGAGCGTGCTGAAGGTCAAATAACAAGCTGTCAGAGGTTTAAATTCAGGCAGCAATGATGGAGGATGAGAGACTTAAAGGTTGCCGAAAGTGTAGGGATGATAAGTCAAGTGATCAAAATAAGGGATATACTATTACATGGACAGTAGGAAGATGACCATGCAACTGTAAAAAAGTGTGAGGAAGAATTAGTGATAATACTAAAATGATTAATAGATAATAAGGCCCCAGGGGCTGACGATGTGGTAAATGAGTTTCTTCAAAATATTGATTATGAGGTTTGAAATAAACTACTGAAGATTATGAATATGGCTTTTGAAGAATGGGAAGTACCTAGCGATTTTGGGAAAATCCTAATTAAAACCCCTGTATAAGAAAGATAATAAGAGCGAGTGTAGCAATTACAGAGGTATTAGTCTGGTTTCTGTAGGTGGCAAATTACTTAGTATGAAGATACTTTTTATACTTAGAGATGCTGTAGACAAAGTATTTAAGAGAAGAACAGTGTGGTTTTAAGAAGGGTAGAGGATGTGTCAACCAAATATTCACTCTTAGCTTAATAATGGAGAAGTGCCAGTGTCATCAAACACCTTTAGTCCTCAGTTTTATATATTATTAAATAAAAAAAAACAAGTTTTTGTAACTGAAAGTAAGGAACGACGTTAAAACTTAAAACGTTATATATTTGAAATCAGCATTAAAATCTGATTCTTTTGATGTATCCATATGGTATCAAAAACCCGTTTTCTAGAGTTTCGGTTACCATCGAGCCGGGTCGCTCCTTACAGTTCGTTACCACGAACTGTTTGATTATCCCTCCTCAGTCCCAGCTACTGGTGAATCCACTCCAGCAACCGTAGCTATTTAAGTGAATGAATTGTCTCCAGTTATTAAGAACCAATATGCTATTAATGCCAACAAACCCATCGACTGGTCAAGCGCTCCAAATCAGCCTGATAAGCCCTCCTATGCAATCGTCCTGAAAAATCTGCCCGAGTCACTTGATACCCCGAGTGCTAGAAAGAGATTCGTAGATTCAGTATGTGCGAATACTAGTGACACGTCTGAGTTACGGAAAGTCAAATTGGACTGGGAACTAGTGGTTCGTTCGAAAGACACAGGTGAAACCATTGTTGAGTCAATCAAGACCAACCAGCCACAGATTTCTGCTGCCATAAAGAGCCCTAACTATATTGGCGTAGTGAAACGAGTCCCTTCTGACGTATCAGCGGATGAGCTAGCTACTCGGATCCCCAGAGCTACGAAGTCTGAACAGCTTGACAGTCCCCGTATGTTTAAGGTATTTTCCAGCTGTCGATCGGACTTGGATAAATTTCTTAAGGACTCTGTGAAGAACTATTACGAAAAACCGTCCACTGAAGAATTCCGTTTCTTACCCCGTCGTTGCTACTCGTACCGCGAACAAGGTCACCTAGCGGCCGAGTGCACCAATAGCCCTCTCTGCTCCAGATGTGGCGTGTCTGACCTCGTCTCCAAAAAGAACGACGCGGAAAAGTGTACTCGTGCTATGTTTTGCGTTTCGTGCAAGAAAGTGGTTCATACCTGCTATAGTGTGAAAAAGCCCGGAAAACCAGCAAAAGGCAACTCATTAACATGCTGAATAACGAAATCTCTAAAATTTCACTACTCTCTTGGAATATAAACGGAAATTTTTCCGAGCGGTCTCTTGTGGTTGACCAGTTTATGAATAAATATAATGTGATATGCCTGCAAGAACATTTCGTCACAGAAGCTGACCTAGACCTATTAAATCTCTGGCCGTCCTTCTCTGTTCTTCGTGCCTGCAAAACGTTCATCTCCGCGGGGACGTCCGTCTGGTGGTATTGCCACGTTGGTTAGCAATCGTCTCGGGTGCGAAGTATACGATAACAGTGACAATTTTCTTGCAACTAGACTAGATAACCTGCTAGTTATAAATGTGTTCCTTCCAACTGATTACAACTTTTACTATAAGTGCTGCTAAACTAGCCCGTTGCCTTAAGAGAGCCGAGCGCGAGTCTCTTGAGTGCATAATCGTGGGTAACTTTAACTTTAATCTAGAAGTTGATATTAGTGTCCAAAATATTCGTTGTTGTATTTTAATAGGGATACTTGAGAATCGGCTTACTATTCACCGGAAAAACCAGGACTTTTCGTATATCCACCAATCTGGTTCTACGTCCAATCTAGACCATATTGTTAGCTCTAGTTCTTTGCCAGTACGTGAGGTTCTTGTCCTTCCGAATAGTTTCACTTCGGATCATTTACCGGTTCAGTATATTATTAGTAGGCCTACCTCGTTTTCTGCTGTGAATAATTTGTCGGCATTAAGTCAGAGGTGGCATAAGGTTCCGGTTTGGCGTAAAATTGATATGGGAAAGTTTCAAGATTCTTGTGATCTTGTTCTGTAAAAAATTAGCGTACCGTTTGACCTACTTATGAAATTTTCTCATCGTGATGAAAGAGATGCGCGGCTACGTCTTAAAATTTATTACGCCGAACTGACCCATGTTCTTCTGTTTGCTGAATCTCAAGGAGTGCCCAAGTCTCGTGTCAAACAAGGAACTCAAGAAAAGGGATGGTCTTCTCACCCTTTGTTACAATTAGCATGCGACCGAGCTACCTTCCGGCACGGGATTTGGAAAGAATGTGGTAGACCACGCTCAGGAGTAGTTAAAGAGATCAGAGTTGCATCTAAGCGTAGGTTTGGGAAGGAACTTGCTGGTCACCGCGCGCAGTTGAAACCTGAGCTTTCTAAAAAAGTAATCAAAAATCTTAATATGTCTTGGAAAATGTTTGATAAGGAGTCAGCGGGTCCCAAGTCAGATATTCCATCTTTAACATGGATAAAGTATTACCTTGATGAGTTTTCAGCCCCAAAACAGGATCTTAACATTTCTGTTCAAGAAAAGTTCTCATCCCTCCTCTCATAAATTCCAGATACAAATTTCCTAGTTACCAAATCCCAGGTGGCGTCCGCGACCCGACAGTTGAAAATAAAGAAGTCGGCTGACTTTGACCATGTATCCGCCCTTCACCTTAGTCATTGCAGCCCGATTTTCATAGGACACCTAACTCTACTCTTTCAGATGATCTTCACCACTGGACTCGTACCATCGGCTTTCAGTATTGGGTCGCTTTTGCCAGTCCCGAAGAAAGGAAAAAGTACTTCGTAATGTGCTTTGTTTATACCAATCACAGTGTCACCAACGCTTTGCAAAGTCTTCGAACTTTTGGTCATTCATGAAACCCAGAAAAAATGCTGGACTCCTCCTTCCCAGTTTTGGTTCCAGAATGGTTTTGGTTGCGGCAACGCTATTTCTGCTTTGGCTTCAGTCTTGATTGACGCTGAGGAATCTAAGGAGTCCATTGTTATCGGTCTACATGACGCCCGCCGTGCCTTCGACTCACTTCTCCATGACCAACTGGTTCAGGATATGGGAAAGAGAGGTGTACAGAAGGACATCCTACTGCCCATTAAAGACATTTACGACTACCTACAGGCTGAACTCCTACTCCCTGGATATGGTCGAGTCCTCACGGAATATACACCAGACGTGATGCTGTCCTACCGAAGGAACACTGTATTCCCAGTAAAAAAGGGTGCTCGACAAGGATCAGTCACATCTCCTTGTGCCTTTAACAACTGTATCATTGAGCCACAGCCTACTATCGAGACAACAAGCATAGCTCGTGGCATAGAGGTTACAATGATATTCTACGCCTACGACATTCTGAACACCAGCCAGGTACAGAGACCACCTTCTCCACACTACAATCAAATTACAGTCGCATTGGCCTTGAATTTAACACGCAGAAGTCGGAGAATCTTCTGTTCAACTGGCGCCAAGAAGAGGTCTCGTCTATGGAGCTGGGAAAATTATCTGTAGCCCCTGTCCCACCAATTATTTATCTTGGTTTACCAATTGGAAAGGATCTAAAAAAAACCCACTCCCTTCTTATTGATCACATCCGTAAACGCCTGGCCTTTGCTTACAGTAGAGCAGTTTCATCTAAAATCCATTTGAACCGTATAATTCTGGCTCGACTTTATAACGCTTTATTGCTTCCCCATTTCCTGCATCTAAGCCCATTTTGGAGAAATTTTCCCCAACCAGAGAAAAGAAAGCTCAGATCGGCGTATTTTAAGTATGTGAAGTTCTTGTTGCAGCTTCCGCCGTGGACAAGTAATTCGTACCTTGTTAAAAAAATTTAAATTGCGGACCCGACGGCAGCTATAATTGAACGAATTAAACGGTACAACGAAAAAGATTCTTCCCACCCTTGGTACCGTTTGCTACGGCAGTGAATCGCTGTCCATTTAGTTTTGTTCACCCTAGTGCTTCGTCCTTTCTTTTTTCTTTCGTTTACACTCCGTTTGTGTTTTCCTTTTGTTGTAGATGGGTTACAAATAAATAAAGAATTAGCGCGGTGTATGCAGTGCAGTATATATAAAGAATGCAGTGCAGTGTATAATTGAGTTTTTGGTTCTCGTCTTTGTAATTTGTTCGATTTGTTTTTTTTCTGCTTTTTTTTATTGATACTCCGTCTTTTGTACCTTTTTTTGACGGGTAATAAATAAACAATAGTAATAATAACAATTTTGAATGTGAAGATGTTCTGGGGGAACTATCCGGGGCTTTTTCTGCGTGTTTGTATTTCAGGGAAAAAATTTCGACGAAGGAGGATTTCTGGAGTGATTGAGAAATCGATTAGAAATTAGATTCTTTTTCCGGTAAAAGTATGATAAGGAGAATTTTTCAGGCTGAGTTGTCCACAAGAAATTTTATGGGGAGAAGTTTCAGCGAGGATGGAACTGTCCAGAGGAAATCTTACGGGGGGGGGGGGTTGTGTATTTTACGTGGGAAAAAAATTCCGGAGGAATTTTGCTGTGAGGGGAGGGGGTATTTTTCATGGAGGATGAGCCAGTTTTACCAGAATTATTTGAAAAAAAATTTATCAGAAATTAAATTTAACAAAAGTTTTTTTTAAACTGAAAGTAAGGAGCAACGTTGAAACTCAAAGCAAACAGAAATTATTCCGTATATGGTGGGGTCAGTCCATCAATACCTTGATTTTAAGCTAAAGTTTGACGATGTGTTCCAATTTTTTTGGAACGGCTCCCGAAACACAAGGGTCGTTTAAATAGAATGGGAAGTTGTTTCTAAAAATGCTAAAAGCTTTAGCGTAAATAGCAAGGTATTAAGGAGGATGGCAATCCCTTCATATACGGAATGATTTCTATTCGTTTTAAGTTTCAATGCTGTTTTTTTTACCTTCAATTAAAAAACTTTTTTATTATTTAATAAAACATAAGACTGAGCTAGGCTGTAGAAAAGGATTCTAAGAATCGATCATTGAATTAGTCAGGATTGAATTAAGTGATGGTTGAGTGGAATTTTGCATATAGTTAATATATAAGTAATGTTGGTTCTATATTCCTTTTTTGAAATTAACACTAAACAAATAAGAGTTCCAAATAGGGACAGGTCTTTTTATTAGACAGTGAAACAAAAATATATACAAAGGCTCTGATATTTCAATGACACAGTCAGTCATCATCATCAGTAGTTACTAACAGTACCAGTATGTTACTAGCATCATCATCAGTAGAGTTATTGTTAGTAACTCTACTGATGATGATGACCGACTGTGTCATCAAAATATCTAGAGCCTTTGTATATATTTTTGTTTCACTGTCTAATAAAAGACCTGTCCCTATTCGGAACTCTTATTTGTTTAGTCATAAAAAAGGCAGTGTGGTCTTGGAAAAAAAACACAGAAGTTAACACTATAATAACAAAAGGATAATAGTATGGTAAAATTCTAGTTTGACTACTTTTTGCTATCTTGGAAAAGGACTAGATTAAAGAAATGAAAAAAAAACTTTGGGGGGTGGATCTACAGACTAATGTCCCAGGAAGGTATTTTAAAGTACCTATCGCCACTCCTTCTCCTTCTAGAGGAAAGTGACCTTCGATAACCCTTAGAATTCTTTGGGTTATGAAAGTGAAGCCTTGCAAAACAGATCTCCTGCTTAAATGAAGTACAAGAAAACAGTTTTCAGCTTCACAATTTTGCTCAATCCCAATTTATGAGGTTTCAAAGATCTGCAAATACATTTCCTAAATTTAGAAATAACCAATTGGTATGGCTTAAATTTCTACTCAAATAAACAGCAATTGCATTTTCAGAAGTAAAACCAGAGAAACTGATAACTGAAACTTACGGTAAAATATTGTTTTGTCAAAATTTCTATAGGTATATAGACCTGTCAAGTAGGAAAATTTCTAAGATTTTAGAAGAAGGTTAACATGGAAGCTTGGCAATATCTTCCCAAAGTAGGATTTTGGCCCTGAATTCATTACTGAATGTTTCATTTCTCCTAATCTAACCCCTTTCCAAGACAGCGAAAGGTAGCTAAGCAAGAATTTAAGTTTATGAAAGGTCAATGCCATGGAGTCGTCAATTCTAATTTAGTTACTTTTGGCTATCTTGGAAAGGGGTTGGGTTAGGAAAATGAAACTTTCAGGGATGGATGTACATGCTAAGGTATGTCCCGGGAAGGTACTTTGAAGTACTTACCTCCACTCCTCCCCCCCTCTATATAATGGTAAATTACTGCACATTACTAGTTGTTTTAACTCATATTTCATCCTATATTACTATCATAATTATAATTCACTGCTTACCTTACACAACTTCAGCTTTTAACCTTGTTCATTAAAATATATTCCAAAATCCTATTTAAATCCTATAGCATTTAATTTCCTATCCTTGCTGACTATTGTTATGGTATAATAAAACCAGGTTTGTTGTGATGTCACAACTTT
>JAQQPU010008404.1:0-12048 GCA_029168905.1 Artemia sp. Kazakhstan ARC1039 | reverse complement strand
TTTTGAGTTTGGGGGGAAGGGGGATTTCAAAAACATCTTCCCATGACACAAATTGTCCTCTAAAGTCAATTCTGCTGTTTGTAGCGTTCTATGTCTTAGCGCTTCAGAAATATTTAAAAAAAGCTTCTGAAGTAGAATTTTGGAAAATTTTGAGTTAGGGGGGAAGGGGGATTTCAAAAACATCTTCACATAACATAATTTGTCCTCTGAAGTCGATTCTGATATTTGTAGCGCTCTATCTATTAGTGCTTTAGAAATATTTAAAAAGCTTCTAAAGTAGAATTTTGGACAATTTTGAGTTTGGGGGGAATGAGGATTTCAAAAACATCTTCCTATAACATAATTTGTCCTCTGAAGTCGATTCTGATATTTGTAGCGCTCTTTCTATTAGTACTTTAGAAATATTTAAAAAGCTTCTAAAGTGGAATTTTGGAAAATTTTGAGTTTGGGAGAAAGGGGGATTTTAAAAACCTCTTCCCGTGATATAACGTCTCCTCTGAAGTCGATTCTGATGTTTTTAGCACTATCTTTTAGTACTTTAGAAATACTTTAAAAGCTTCTAAAGTAGAATTTTAGAAAATTTTGAGTTTGGGTGGAAGAGGGATTTCAAAAACATCTTCCCATGACATAATTTGTCCTCTAAAAACGATTAGGTTATTTTTACTTGTCCCTCTTGTCAAATCCTTTCCCTAATTAATACAGTTTAAATGGTCTTATCAACACAGAGGTGTTTGGCATGTGCCTGCTACCCTCAAGGGTAAGGGTTTCTGATAAGCAAAGTTGTGACATCACAACAAACCTGGTTTTATTATACCATAACAATAGTCAGCAAGGATAGGAAATTAAATGCTATAGGATTTAAATAGGATTTTGGAATATATTTTAATGAACAAGGTTAAAAGCTGAAGTTGTGTAAGGTAAGCAGTGATTTATAATTATGATAGCAATATAGGAGGAAATATGAGTTAAAACAACTTGTAATGTGCAGTAATTTACCATTATATAGAGGGGGGAGGAGTGGAGGTAAGTACTTCAAAGTACCTTCCCGGGACATACCTTAGCATGTACATCCATCCCTGAAAGTTTCATTTTCCTAACCCAACCCCTTTCCAAGATAGCCAAAAGTAACTAAAGTAGAATTTTACCATTTACCATGAAACACTGCTAAGAGTCGCATCCACTTAGCAGCTATTCTGATTAGCACATTAGCCTAATTTTGCTTTGTAGAAACCAAGCACTTAAGGCCATGATGTATGCGGGGGTTGAAGAGAAGGGGCTGGGAGTACAACCTGTTTGCTCCATGGATTAGTTGCACTTGAATTCGTTATTTTTTTTTTTCTTTTACGTGAATCTGTCAAGCAAATAAAAGCAATTCCAGCAGGTCTTCTTCCTAAATTCGTGGATTCAGCCCAAACCCTGCAACCATCCCTTTATTCCCAACTGTGATGCTACATTTGCTAACTACAAGTTGAACTGGATTTTGAAGGTTAAGTACCATATAAATAAGGATTGCAGAACTTACCATTTCCTAGAACTTTTGTAGAATTCGTCCTCTCAGTAATATTTCTAAGAACCCTTAATACATCAGCAAATTGAGGATCCTTCCATAACTGTTCCTCTAGCTTTGAATATGGTGATGCGCCCCTGTCTTTATCCTGATTTATTTGTTCATAATAAGAACCCATTTTGTTCACCAAAAATTCCAAAGCGAACTGGATTGCTGTTTATCCCTCACTAACATCTATAACGTACAATCAACGTTTAAATGCTCTTCCGCATAGCTTTGCATTTATGCTAATTCAGAAATCCGAGGTTTGAGATTGGGCGTCACTCCAAATCATTTTTGGGGTTATCATAGGTAGGAGATGTAATAGCAGGTGGCAGGCTCGCACACAAGTCTTTTCGGGCTGGGGGAAAGGCGCGAGCTTGCCCATATATAATAGGTGCTGTGCAAAACACAGAAAATAATAAATCTGGACTCCCCTTCTTCCAATTTATACTATGCCAGTTTCACAAAAATGACATTATTCCCAATACACCTAAATTACCTAAGTCAAGGTCAATTAATCCACAATTAATTTTAATCTGTTATACAAGGAGGCTAGGCTATCCCTTTGCCCTCTTTCATTAATTTTATTTTGAAGAAAGTTATAATTAAATAATTAAATTATAATTAAATATTCTTATAGTTATAATTAATTCTTATAATAAATATTCGCAAAATAGGATGATCCGATAAACTAGTGATAGGAGCAAGTTTAATTAAGGAAAACTTGCGTTAATTAAGTAAATTACACTACTTTAAACTACGTTAGGGGGAGGGGCGTCCCCTTCTCCTTGGATCCGCCACTGGTTGTCTTATCATAACAAGATAAGTTAAAGGTTAAAGAAAACAATTTGCTTGCTTATTTAAAATAAGGAATTTTGTCTATTTTAAATTTGCTTGGTTCTGACGTTTGTTCTGACTTAAATTTGCTTATGTTATCAAACAGTAAGTAAGGAGCGACCCGGCTCAATGGTAACTGAAAGTCTAAAAAACGGAATTTTGATACCAAAAGAAACATCAAAAGAATCAGATTTCAATTGTGATTTCAAATATATAAGTTTCATCAGGTTTAATTATACCCATCAAAAGTTAAGCGCCTGAGAAAATTTGCCTTTTTTAAAAAAAAGGGGAAAAGACCCCCTAAAAGTTATAGAACCTTGATGAAAATACCACCATCATGTTCAGCGTATCAGAGAACCCTACTGTAAAGGTTTCAAGCTCCTATCTACAAACTTGTGGAATTTTCCATTTTTTGCCAGAAGAAAGATCACGGATGCGTGTTTATTTTATTTTTTTTCTTCTTTTCCCCAGGGGTAATCGTATTGACCCAGTGGTCCTAGAATATCGTAGGAGGGCTCAATGGAACGGAAATTAAAAGTTCTAGTGCCCTTTTTAAGTGACCCAAAAAATTGAGGACAGCTAGGCCCCCTCCCACACTCTACAAAAATGTGGAATTTTCCATTTTTTGTCAGAAGAAAGATCACGGATGCGTGTTTATTTGTTTTTTTTTCTTTTCCCCAGGGGTAATCGTATTGACCCAGTGGTCCTAGAATATCGTAGGAGGGCTCATTGGAACGGAAAAAGTTCTAGTGCCCTTTTTAAGTGACCAAAAAAATGGAGGACAACTAGGCCCCCTCCCGCGCTCATTTTTTTCCCACAGTCACCCAATCAAAATTTTTAGATTGCCATTTTGTTCAGCATAGTCGAAAATATAATAAATATGTCTTTTAGGATGACTTAATCCCCCACAGTTCCCAGGGGAAGGGCTGCAAGTTATGAGCTTTGCCCATTGCTTACATATTTTATTGGTTATTGGGAAGTATACAGACATTTTCAGGAAGGATTTCTTTCTGGTGGGGAGGGGGCTGGAGGAGGGGGTTACTCAGGAGAATCTTTCCGTGAAGGATGTTTCTTTGGGGTAAGGGACATTTTTATGAAGGGGGCGCCGGATTTCCAAGCATTATTTAAAAAACGATCAGAAATTAAATTTTTAAAAAACAAGTTTTTTCAACTGAAAGTAAGAAGCATTAGAACATAAAACGAACAGAAATTATTACGTATATGAGGGGGTTCTCCCCCAAGTCAATACCTCGCTCTTTACGCTAAAGTTTCTTTTGGTGCTTTCAAAAGACCTATCTATTCTAATTAAACGGCCTTTGTGATTCAGGGGTTTGCGAATTAAACAAAATTTTAACTTTTAACGTAAAGAGCGTAGTATTGACTAAGGGGAGAACCCCCTCATATACGTAATATCATATACGTAATAAAAAAAAAACAATAAAAAAACAAGTGATACGGCTCAATAGTAATCGAAACATTTAAAAACGGAATTTTGATGTCAATAAATGTATCTAAAGAATGGGCTTATAATGCTGATTATGAATATATACATTATTAAGTTTAGTATTACTCATCAAAGGCTACGAGCCTGATAAAAATTACCTGATTTTTTAAAGAGGGGGAAACATCCCCTACAAGTGAAAGAATTTTAATGAAAATCACACCGTCAGATTCAGCGTATCAGAAAACCCTATTACATAGGTTTCAAGTTCATATCTGCAAAAATCTGCAATTTTTATTTTTTTGCCAGAAGAAAAATATACGAATATAGAAGTTCGTTACGTAAGTTAATTTGTAAATTACGTCAGAACCAAATTTAGAGATAGCCATTTAGCAAAAGAAAAGTAAAATTTTTATGCAAATTTTGTTTACTTATGCAATGACGGTGAGCCAAAATAAAAGCTGCATTAACTAAAAAACGATCAGAAACTAAATAAAAAAAACAAGTTTTTTAAACTGAAAGTAAGGAGTGACATTAAAACTCAAAACGAACAGAAATTATTTCGTATATGAAAGGGGCTTTCCCCTCCTCAACGCCTCGCTCTTTACGCTACAGTTTGACTTTCTCATAACTCTATTTTTGTTAAACAATAAAAAAAATTTAGCGTAAAGAGCAAGGCGTTGAGGAGGGAACAGCCCCTTTCATATATTTCAAAATTTTGACATAGTCATTAAGTTTAAAAGTGTTCAAAAGCCAGATAACAAAAACTCAGGTGGAGACACCCCCCAGGGCCCAGGGCAGACGTTGTAAGTTATGCCCTATGGCATAGATGGGATGCTCATAAGATAGATGGGATCTTATGAAAGGGATGCTCGTATAAACTTCAGAGAGGGCTCATTTGATTGGAGATTGAAAGTCCGAGTTAACTTTTTAATAGTTAAAAGAGAGTAAAGCCCATACGACTCCAATGTTTTATTTTTATTTTTTTTCCAGAGGCACTTCATTTGGAAGGGGTCGTCGTATAAACTTCAAAGGGAAGTTTCTGGAAATTAGGTCTTTGAGGATGACAATCCCCCCCCCGACAGTCCTCAGGGCAAGGATTGTAAGTTATGCCCTGAGGGCATATAAGGTTTTTATAGAAAGTGTTATCAAAGAAACTTAAAAAAGGGCGCATTCGATTGGAAATTTAAATGGCTAGTGCCCTTTTTGATAGTCGAAAGCGATTGGAAGGCAACTAACACCCCTTCCACGTCCACCATTTCCCAAAACACATCAATCAAAATTTTGAGATACCCATTTTGTTCAACGTAGTTGAAAGTTCTGGAAATTATATCTTTGAGCAGGACACTCCTCCCAGAGTCTTCAGGGCAAGGGTTAGAAGTTATGTCTTGGTGGTATATATGGTTCTTATGGAAGGAATGCTCGTATAAACTTCAGAGAGGGCTAATTTGATTGGAAATGAAAATTTCTAGTTCACCTTTTAAGAGTCAAAAGATATCGGAGGGTAACCAGCCCCCACGCCCTTTTACCCAAATGCATCCGATAAAATTTTTAAAAAGGCGATTTTGTTAAAAATAGTTGAAAGATAATATAACAAAAACTCCGGTGTCGACACACACCCCCGGGCCCGGGGGCAGACCCTGTAAGCTTTGCCCTGGGGGCATATAGGGTTCTTACAGGAGGGATGCTCGTATAAACTTCAAAGAGGGCTCATTTAATTGGAAATTGAAAGTTCTAGTTCACTTTTTAAGAGTCAAAAGAGATTGGAAGACACCAAGCCACCCCCCCGCCCTCCACGTCCTTTTTTCCTCAAACCCACACGATAAGAACTTTGAGATAGTCATTAAAATAAAAATTGCTATTAAAAATGGGTCAAAGACCATATAACGAAAACTCCAGGGCGAACACAACCCCCCAGGGCCCGAGGGCAGGCGTTGTAAGTTATGCCCGGGGGGCATATATGGTTCTTATAGAAGGGATGTTCGTAAACTTCAGAGATGGCTCTTTTGGTTGGAAAATTGAAAGTTCTAGTTCAGTTTTTGAGAGTCAAAAGAGATTGAAGGGCGACTATGGGGGCCGGATGGGGAGTGGTAGGCGTTATAAGTGTTTTCCTGGGAGCGTATATGGTTCTTATGAAAAGAATGCTCGTATAAACTTCATAGAGGGCTCATTTGATTGGAAATTGAAAGTTCAAGTTCACTTTTTAAGAGTCGAAAGATATCCGAGGGCAACTAGCTCCCCCCCCCCCCGCCCCACAGACACACCCTTTTTTCCCCAAACCAATCTGATAAACATTTTGAGATAGCCATTTTTTTAAAACAGTTCAAAGGTCAGATAAAAAAACCTCCAGTGTCGACACAACCACCCAGGGCCCGGAGGGCAGGCATAGTACGTTATGTCCTTTGGCCGTGAATGGGTCATATGAAAGGGATGTCCGTATAAACTTCAGAGAGGGCTCATTTGAATGCAAATTATAGTTCTAGTTCATTTTCTCAGAGTAAAAACAGATCGGAGGGCAGCTAGCCCTGTCGCCCTCCACGCCTCTGGGTTTATCGGATGGATAAACCCATCCGATAAAAATTTGAAGTGACCATTATGTTAAAAATAGTTCAAACATCAGATATTAAAACTCCGGGATCGAAACAAACCCCCAGGGCCCAAGGACAGGCGTTTTAAGTTCTACTATAGGGTTATATATGTTTCTTATAGAAGGGATGCTTGTGTAAACCTCAGAGAGGGCTCATTTGATTGAACATCAAATGAGCCCTCTAGTTCATTTTTATAGTTCACTTCAATTCTAGTTCACTTTTAAAGAGTCAAAAGAGACCGAAGGGAAATTGTACTCCCCCCTTCCAAACCCTTTTTTCCCCAAACCCATCCGATAAAATTTTAAGATAGCCATTTTGTTAAAAATAGTTCAAGCATCAGACATAAAAACTCCGAGGTTGGTACAAAACCCATTTTTTCACTTTCATATTGTTACTTTGATATCAGTTTTGATACTTTGATGAACATTTAATTTTTTTTTTATTTTCAAATAAGTAACTTTTAAAAACTTGAAACTTTTTGCAATCAAAACCGAACAAAAATTAATTAAAAAAAAACTTTCCGAAAAATAAGTTTTTCAAAGAAAACTAAAGGCTATTTTAAACTTAAGCTCAGCAGACACAAATACCTGTTAGAATTCAAACTCCAAACGACCAGAAATTACTATTAAAGAATAAATAAAACCCAAAACGAACAGAAATTAAATAAATAATCATAGCAAAACATACAAAAAGTAATAAAATAAATGCATAAATAGATCTTAAAGCGAGTAATGTTTAGATTGAATATGAAAATCAAGCTTAAAACGAAAAAAAAAATTTGCTATTGAAGTATAAATAAAACTCAAAACAAGCAGAAATTAAATAAACGATCAATGCAAACAAACATGCAATAGAAGTAGAAAGGCCTTATTGACTCCGAACACTCACCCCTGCTGCCACCTACAACTTTTCTTAACACCAAATATGGGCATAGAGTCATTAGGGAGAACACGTGGTTAATGGGGTCAGTGACCTCTTTTTTCCAAGGTCGATGTTGTTGTTGTTGTAAGTGCACGCTCTCAGCGAAGGTCAAGGTCGATGTTGTTGTTGTTGTGTGCACGCTCTCAGCGAATGTCGAGGTCGATTTATTTGTTGTTTTGGGCAAGTGCACGCTCTCAGTGAATGTCAAGGTGTCCAGAAATAGGAAACAGCATTTGATGTTGTTGTTGTTTTGGACATGTACATGCTCGACGCGAATGTTATGAGTTTCCAGGAAACAGTTGATCACGTGTTTCCTTCTCAGCCAATCAGAGGGCTTGCTTAAATATTAGTGGCGGAGGGAATATGAGGAAAGGATTTTTGCTATAGTTTTTATTAGTCTGTGAATAGAATTCAAAGGAGTGAGAACAGTTTTGACATTACTCATTTGGATATATATTTGTGACGACGAGTGGAATGTTTAACCTCTTAGAAGTTGATAGTGGAGATGATGGTAATAATGCAAGAGCACCAACCATTGCGGTGGAAATCACGAAAGGATCACGGCTTTGTCTGGAATGGGATGCAGTATATGCAAGATATGTGATATCCTTGAGCAAATTTAAAATGGAGGATCAATTATGTTTTGCCGCTAAAGTTGATATAGCACATGTGAATAGACTTCAATGTGCTTTAAGTGCATTGGTGAAACATATTGAAGACAATAAACAGTATCGCTAACTGTACATGCTCTGTATTATTGATGTTGTTGTAATTATTCAATAAAATTGTTTGGAAATCGAAAATGTTTTCTTTCTTTTCTGGTTAAGTTAGGCTATGGGGCTAACGAATCAGGGTCAGTCTAGAGTCAGCAGTCGGAGGGAAAGGATTGAAAAATGAATAAATTTGAGAAAGAGAGAATTAGATCAAATCTAGTGTTTATGGAAAAACATTTGATTTTGGATGATGATTTTCTCGAGATCTCTTAAACGCAGGATATTCTCTTGTCAGGAAACACTTGACAATATAATGAGGAGTGATTCTCCCCCATTGGACTATTGTATGAAACTTTTAAAATATGACTCAATTGCTTATAGTCAATTTATTGATATATTAATTGGAACAAAGCAGAATCATATTGTGGATATACTTTTGAAAACATTGCCAATGGATTCAATGTAGATGGCTCCTCCTTCGAAAGAGGTAACGCTACAGAGCTACTCCTCTCCCCCATTTCCCCTCATTGAATTTATGGAACGAGGACGATCAGTTTCGTTTTAGCTGTGAGTGAGTTGACATCGGAAACCAAAAATGTTCTATATATGTCCATTGTGCATGTACACTCTTGGCAGGTGGACTCAGTATGAGAATTGTACAATTATAGATGACTATAGTGAAAAGTGTAAATTATGTAATCCTTGTAAATTACATAGAGGCTATGCAATACAAATTAAAGGATGTAATTCATGTCTTGAAGAGGTGTGTGACTCTCACCCTAGAGGGCACCTGTGCTCCAATTGTCACTATGATAAATGTATCAGTGGGAAAATACTTACCCCGCTATGATTGGAAAGAATCCCAAACGTGATTTTAGTTTTTTTTCTACGAGATTGGTATCGTCGTGGATTTAAATTATTCTGGGAAGAGGAATCTGGTCTACGATTCAACTGTTGGGGTAACAAGACAATTTGGTTTCTACGTCATCGTTGTGATGACACTGCCTACTATGACTATAAACCAAGTGATTTTTTTGGCAGTTACCGAATGTGATTCACCATTTGAAAACATTGTATGTGATATTGCTTCGAATAGACAGATTGAAACTCGTGAATTTCATAATATGAATGCAAATAGTATCATTGACTATACTAAGAGATATGACAAGAGTGAAGTTACATTGTACTGTAGAAAATGTGACCCTGACTTTGCAGTCAATGAAGATCAATATACAGTGAATCCAAATGATTTACCAGCATTAGTGGTTCACGACAGTTGCCTATACATCGATGAAGAAATCTAAAGTGAAGATTTAAAGACATTGTTGTATATATATGCATTTTATTAATAAACAAATTCACAAACATTTTTTAAGCACTTTACTCTTAGGGCACTGAAATCAATACTATATAGGTCTGAGAGGATATTTTCCACTAGAAAGTCATTCAGACGTGGATTGTCAACATAAATGTGGAGAAACTGCTTGTAAGTATAGCCGCGACATCGGAAAACAAAATATAGTAGTGCATGGAAGCCGCAGCTTTTAGTCGTT
Organism: Artemia sp. Kazakhstan ARC1039; assembly: GCA_029168905.1. Lineage (NCBI taxonomy): Eukaryota > Metazoa > Arthropoda > Branchiopoda > Anostraca > Artemiidae > Artemia > Artemia sp. Kazakhstan ARC1039. Next base: position 2,446 of record JAQQPU010008404.1, on the reverse strand, counting down.
AGATCCTGAACCCTCTTCCGATTTTGAATAATAGTTTTCCCACTGCTCTCAATATAATTGCTGATGTGAGGCGTGTAGAATGTATAGGATAGACCAAGAGGATCAAAAAATTCAATCGTCTTCATTGTTTGAAAGATGCACAGCCAATGACCCGTTAGCACAGTCGACGGACTGCTATTAACAATAATCAAGGTATTGTTGACACTTTGAATTTTTCCAAGAAAGTCCGAGGGCAGACAATAGGATTTGTACTGGGACATGTAGGGGTCCATATTAAATACATTGATTATTTGACTGGTGTTCATGGCGCCAAGTCTAGTAGAACACTGCCTTCGGGAGTGATTTCCCAATAGGTTTCATATTGATTTAGTGAGATTAGTGCAATACTCTCAGCCAATGGGTCGGCAAATGTACACTCTAAACGCACACTCCCCGTACGTACTATACTCATATCCTGTGTACCAGACAAATCCAGTACAATGATTCCATGTGTTTTAGCAAACATATCTTCGGTTATACCATTTTCAAATAGTTGCGAATCATGATCTAGGGTTTGCATGGTCAACTCGTACAATGTTCTATAGGATTTATCAAAAGATAGATTGTAGAGTGGGATGCCGTTTACTTTGCACACAAGAGATGAAAGTCCAAACATCTCGAATTTATGTGGGCATTCAGTCCATGATCCTACTGCACTGGCGCTTTTTAAAAATGCCAAAGCAAGTTTTGACGGAATTTCACCAATGATAAAGGATGAATCGGTGAAGGTGCGTGAGCCCATTGCAATATGACGTTGATTGGTGATTGTATGAGGAACAAGTAGTTTAATATTATTTCCATTGGCTCTCAGTTTTTCCACTGCCAAAGCAACAGAACTCATGACCTGTTGTTTGCGTACATGAAGTATTGCCGAGGTGAGGGAGAGACTTACATCAGGATTGACAGCAAGTTCTTTTCTCAATATGAAATTGGAGGGTGCAAGCGTTAGTTTTATATCCACTTTAACATTGGGTGGCAGCCATTGGGGTATATTAAATATTTCATGATATATTTTTCCAACTAGATGTAATTCACTAGTTGTAGCATTTTTAAGTGCATCTGTACTATCAGTAATAGTAATATATTCATATCCATTGGAGGTGCCTCTCAATTCCTTGTATGACTTGGGTGTCATCAGCATGAATTGCATATAGCTTGTATAATTTGACAGATTGTTGCTTGTGCTCACCAGCGTGCCATTGATGTAGACACTAATTTGACGAAATAAATTATGTAATATACAATTTTCATAGGATATTCCATCGGCCCGAATTGGCATTGTATTATCGGATTTCCGGACTTTCATTTGCAAATCTATAAATGTTGAAGACCATAAAGTAGTCTTCATTGGAATAAATTTGAAAGTGGATATTATCGGAGAGGGGTTGTTGTGGATAAAATTGTTCATAGTATCCATGCTTGGCACTCACATCAACATTTTCAGCATTGAATAGATTCAATGAGGCGGTGATTGAAGGTTGAGAATCCTTATGCGGTAGGTAGGACATTTTAGGAGAAGAAATCTAGTTTCGATCTAACAATTTTCTTCCTGGGACTTCTTCTTCTGTTTACAGCACGTGTCGGCTTTTTCCTTCTTTTCTTTGACAAGAGGGATGATGTCTTTCGTTTCCGACCTGAGTGGAGACTGATGAGTGATGCATTGTTTCTTGACCTTTTTAAGCCTTTACCATTTTGTTTTAATCTCTTGCCAAGGGTTCGCGCACTGGACCTAAGATTTTCCGAAGCACTTTTTTTAAAATCCTTGCCAGAGCCCCAATCGTATAGTGTAGAGGATGCAAAATCTGTCGCAGCCGGTACAAGATATTTTCTAGCCAGTGGTAGTGAAGAGCGAAAGAGCATAGCAAACCAACTGCCAAGACCTTAGCCAGACATTGACGAGCGACCTGTGTAATAGTCCATTCCATTGCCCTGTTGTCTTGGGCCAAGATTATTAACATAGCAGTCAATATCAGGACAAATGAATACCACTTTTTTATTAGACATCTTGCTTTTGAACGATGGGTCGAAAATGGCATGTAATCACAGCCAAACCTTTTGAAATTGCTATGGGATCGCCCAATTTGGTTCTTAGTGTTAACTGACGGAGTTCCAAATAGGAAGTGTTTACGGGAATATACTGAAGATGCTTTATATTGTAGTGGTGAATATGTTCTTGATTGGTTTTTCGTTGAAGAACTCGTAGGAGGGGAACATTTGAATTACCAACCCGAGATGTTTCCACAAATGAAGCGTAGAAAAATATACAGGTGTCCGTGGAGAAGGCAGGCGGATAGTCAGCAAAAATGAAATTAGTGTTTCCGGCACTTTTACCATTGATTATATTGAGCTTAAAGCCAAGAACATCCTTTAGATTATCATTGAGAATAACCTTTTCACTGGCAATAGG
>JAQQPU010008403.1:0-23161 GCA_029168905.1 Artemia sp. Kazakhstan ARC1039 | reverse complement strand
TTTTTTATGCTGATTACAAATATAATAAGCATTTCTATTGGAAATGAGTTTCAGCCCCCTCCTCTATATAGGCCAATTCAGGGTTAGGTTAGGATAGGTATAGCCTATATAGGGGGGGCTGAAATTCATTTCCGATAGAAATGCTTATTATATCCATAATCAGCATAAAAAATGCATCAAATGGTGTATTCACTTTATTCCTAACTCACTAATATGATTTCGTAGATATTGACCACCCTGGCTTACCCCTGGCTATGCCTCTCACTCAGACTATCTGTCTTGGTTTTTTCTTCATAATTAGTTATGGATTGAGGGCAGCTTGATTTTATGGTAACCTAACCTTATAAAGGCTTATGCCAGCTTTGCCTATCACTCAGACTAGCCTATCTGTCTTGGCTTTGTCTCCAATTGGCCCATGGCTTGATTGCAACTTGATTTTAATTACAGTTAGGTTAGGAAAATCAAACTTTCAGGGATAGGTCTACAGAATAAATTATATCCTGAGAAGGTACAATATTTTGAAGTAGCTGCCTTCACTCCTCCCTCTAGAGAGCAGTGACCTTTAAAAATATTTGTGCTATGAAAGTGAAACCTTATAAACAGATCTTCTGCTTAAATGAAGTGTAGGAAAACTGTTTTCAGCTTTGCAACTTTGCTCAATCTCAATTTAAAAGGTTTCAGGTTCTCTAGATATATTTTCTAAATTTAGAAATTGTAAATTTAATAGCCTAATAGGAATTGTATTTTCAGAATTAAAACCATAGGAAAGAAAACTGCTACAGTCAAACAGGAGAGACAGATACCCAGTTATAATGGTTTATGAACAAAATTATAAGAATTAAAAGTTACAATTATGCACCCAAAATGCTGTAATGTCTTTCACAATTGCTGAAAAATAATCTCTGCCTCCAGATTGTCAATATGCTTCTCATACAAGTATATAGTCATGGTGTGTCCATTTTTGTACTATTTTGTCTTGGGCAATAACCCCTTATCCTGTAAAAATTCAACTGACTCTTTTTCTGTCTGGCAAATTCCAAATTATAATTTTAACATTTATATGTACCAGGTATTTATCTCTCCTGTTTGACTATAGCATTTCCTGTTTGACATTCCACACACAGTATATAGCAGTGCCTACATAATGTACCACCACCAAAACTGATAACTGAAAATTAAGGTAAAATGTTTTTTTTGTATAATTCCAATAGGTATAGACAATTCAATTAGGCAAATTTGTAAGACTTAAAAGTCAGAAGAGGGTTAACATAGAAGCCTAGCAATACCTTCCCAGAGTAGGCTTTTGGCCCTAGAGCCCTATTATGTTTTAGCAAAAAATAGCTAAACTAGAATTTTACCTTTAAGTCATTAGCACCACTATTGTTTAAACTGATTTACCCATAAATTGAATCAACAACCAGAAAACACTTGGGAAATATATAATTTGGTCTATACATTTACACATTAAAAGCAGGGCAAGGGTGAAGTATAGTGGAGCTGCAGTTGAAATGTGTTAACTAAAATTATTCTGCTTTATTGATCAAAATTATCTGCTGCTGGCTTCAATCCAGCTATGATAGACTGGTTAATGAATTTCTGCACCAACTGCAAGCAGAAAGTCTGTCTTCAAAATGGGTGACTAGCCAACCTACTCTGATGAGGTCATAGTAATGAGTAGGGTACAACAGGGAACTTTACTAGGTGCACCCCTTTTCCTGATGTACACCAATGACATTTTCAATCATATAGATAATAATATGCTTTTGTTCACCAATGATGCCAAACTTTTTGGCATTGCAAACACACAGAAAGTACATGAAAAGCCTAAAATCAGCTTCATAGGATGACTGCCTCAAGCAACTTAAGCTACCTACCCTTATCTACAGATGCATACATAGTGATATGATGCGGACTTACAAACGTCTTCCATCAAAGGTAAAACTCTACCATCTTCATTGGCAGCCATAGTACCAGTAATCATCACACAAGTGAAGCTGACATTCAAAGAAGCTGCCAAAGTCAAGCTCCCAATTGAGAATCTGTCAAATGTACTTCTCAAGAAGAGTCATAAACCTCTGGAATCAATTGGGGGACTCAACTGTCAGCACTCCTTCAATCCAATCTTTCAAATACCAACTTGACAAGGAGTGAGAGAAAAGGCAGTGAAGGTTTGACTGGAAGTCATCAACTTAAAGAACACTACAGGTCCAGAGGACCTTAAAGCTTCCAGATGTATTATGGTGATATACATGTGTCCTTCTCAATAGCCCCAATTCTAGGCCTTACACCTCAAAAATAAACACTAAATCATTGAAAAGAAAATCTATCATTTCTAAAAGCACTTTACCACCTCCCCCCCCCCCCCCTTAATGAACAAATATATAGCCAAAATTGTATATTCCCCATAAATTCTTCTGTTTCTTGATTTTGTTGACATTGCTTCTTTGCTGTTAAATCAGCTTGAAGGAAAGTGACATACAGAAAAATGCTTAGAAAATACATAATAGAGTTTTTTATTTTTTTCAGAATTTTATTGTGTTTCCTTCCAAGGAAGAGTAATTGTAAACTAGGACTTTTGGTCCTTCCAGAAAGAAACACTGTATAATTCTGAAGAAAACTTCAAAAATTCTAAAATATGCAAATATGAAGGCCATCCCTAATTGTATATACTCTATAGATATCTTATAAGCTGCCTTATGTTCAAAACAGTTAAATGGCAAACAAGCAATGTCAAAAAAGGCAGGAAAATCCATTGAGTATAAATAATTTGGGATATAGATTTGCACATTAGGGGGGTGTTGGTTAGGTAAAATGATATGCTTTAGGGACAAGGTGAACACACTTCTTGTTTCCTTTTTCTATATTCTTCAAACATAATAATCACTTCATCCCATATCTGCTCCCCCAATGGTCCTACATTTGGCACTTATAATGTGTTTTCCAATTGCTGCTTTGTACTTAGACATTGCAGCTTCTATATTTAGTTGTTTCCCAAAATATTTGAAATTATTTTGAAAAGTAGACAATAACTGAAGGATGCATGATAATCTGTTTAATAGAGATGTCCTACATCTGATAGTGTAAGAATTTCATTATTGTATTTTTTATGTATTCCTTTATATGTGGGACCATCAGTGGGGGGGGGGGGGGGTGAATATGCAAGTGAATCAGTTAATAAAAAAATCAGTCAGTTAAACAAAAAATTAAAAGATGTATAAAATTCAATAAAAGCCGAAAATTATAAGAATTAAAACCAGATACCTAACAACCATAAAAGTGAGTCATTCACCAATATCTGTGATTTGGAAAAAAAAAAATCCAAGAAAATATGAACCACCATGAACAGATACTAGCAAATAACTGAGAAATGAAAGAAAACATTCATTTACTCAAGTCAGAACAAACCAGCAAATAAATGAGTTGGAGAACTATGTCTCTGATCTCTGATATAGCCAGTGATGTAAAGAAAGCATGTATACTGGTGGCTAGGTCCTAGACAATGGGACTTTTTTCTACCCTGGAAAGAAGTTGAGTTTGGAGAGTTGAAATTTCAGGATGCTGTAGTGTTGGGAGCTGTAGTTTGTTCAGGCGGGATGGATAGTCAAGGTTCTTGCATCCATCAACAGCTTTGGTTGTGCGCCTTTGAACAGACTCTATTTTCTGTTGGTCACTCTTATTCAGAGGCATGGCAACACACATCCCAAACTCCAGCAATGGTTGCACAAGACCCTTGTACAGCTTTGTCATGACTTTAGATGATCTGCTATGTACTGTACACTTAATTATTCTGAGGGTCTGAGATGCTTTGGCAACTGCTGTTTGTGTGTGTTTGTTGAATTTTAATTCTTCATCGACAACTATTCCCAAACCTCTCATTCTTTTTCCCGAAATATACCACCTTGCACTTCTGGATGTTAAACTCAAGCTTCCATTGGCGGGCCCAAAGGGGAAGTGCATCCAGGTCTTCCTGTATGGTGGCTCTAGTCTCTGACGACTTTGTGGGCCCAATAAGCTTTGAATCATCAGCATAGAGGCTCATTTTATTTCTTACAGCCCATGGAGCATCATTAATGTAAATATTGATGAGTGTTTGGCCCAAGATTGTTCCCTGGGGCACGCCACTATCAACTCCAGCAACTTCCGAGAAAAACTCTTGCCCATTATCCCCAAACACTAACTCTCTGCTTTCTTCCTGAGAGGAACTGCATCACCCATTCAACAACCTCCACATGTATCCTGGTAGCTAAAAGTTTAGCCTTCAAACAACAATGGCAAACTTTGTCAAAAGCCTTTGCAAAGTCTAATAAAATCATACCAACAGGGATACCCTGGTCTAGCAGTTCGGTGACACATTCATATGTGTCAATAAGATTTGTCTTGACTGAGTGTCCAGATCAGAATCCATGTTGGCTATTGGTAAGTAGTTTGTTGTCAATCAGGTGTTTCATAACAGCAGTGTTCACAATTCCTTTGAGGATTTTACTGACTGTCGGGGTGATGCTAATAGGTCGATAATTGGCAGCACAGTTCCTGCTTCCACCCATGTGAACAGGTGTAATATTCGCATTTCTCCAATCTTGAGGGACTTGTTTCATGTCAAGAGACTTCTGGAACAGTTTTGCTAGGGGGAGGGCAAGCTCCGCATGAGCCTCTTTCAAAGTTTGAGGGTGTACCCCATCAGGGCCAATTGACTTATTTGGGTTCAATCTTTTGAGTCATGATTCAACATCAAAAGTGCTGACAGTAATAATTTGCATCTGTTTCTGAATATCATATTCTGGCATTTGTGGCAAGGGGTCATTATCTGGAGGTGTAAAAACTGACTTGAACTGCTGATTCAGAGCTTCAGCTATATTTTCAGGGTTGCTTATGGTATTCCCATTCACTGAGAGTTCAGTTAATGAATGTCTTCTGGGCTTTTGAGTGGAGGCATACTTCCAAAATTTCTTTGGGTTTCTTTTCAATGCTGAAGCTAAAGACTCCTCATACTTGCTAGTAACTTCTCTTGTAAGGTAGCAGACTTTGTTTCGTATTTGTTTGAATTTGTCATGATTAGCCTGCATTGGGACGTCCTTGTACCTTCTCCAGAACTTCTTTTTTCTTCCAGAGTGCTAGCTTGATTTCTTGTGTGATGAAAGGGAGTATTCTTGGTCTTTGTTTCCAAGTGGTTTTTGTGTGTTTTGCAATTGTCTCGCTGAGGACCCTTTTCATCTCAAGCCAAGCTCCCTCTACATTATTCTTTTCAACAAAAGACCAATCTTGGTTAGCCAAATCTTGCCTGACCTTGTTGTAATTTGGAAACACATGTTTTCTAAAAAATTTTGTCTGCGGGTACAACTTTAGTCAGCAAGTTATGGCTGTATGGTTGCTTGCACCACCATGCTGAATCCATGCTTGCACCAAAAGTTGGCTCTGAGTCTATACTTTGGATTGCCTCCTCATCTTTGACAAATAGGAGATCTAAGAGAGATGGGTTCTGGCCCTCTCTGTACCTAGTCGGGAAATTGATTGTCTTCTAGGCAATGAATGTTCTTGTAGGCATTCAAGGAGTGTGCCAATCTGGTCATTGTTATCTCCTGTAGCAGCATAACCACTAATCCATTGGATCTGAGGCAGGTTGAAGTCTCCAACAATTACAATATTATGGCAAGGATGGCTCATCACCAAACTTATAGAATTTGCAATCATGAGGTGAGAACTTTTCTGACAGGGAGAGCTTGGGCTTCTATAAATACAACCTATAATTAAGGGGGGACCCTTTAGCTCAATTTTTATCCAGACCTGCTCCACCCACAGCTCATACTGAGAACCAAGATTAAGGTCTCCTACCTTCAGTGATGATTTGACGTACAGGACAACAAAAATCTTCCAATTCCATCACAAGTACAAAACACTTAATGAAAAACTAATGCTAAATGGCATGGTCATACCTGAAGATAATCACATAAATTACCTAGGTCTTTACAGGGCTGTTACTAGCCAAAATGTTGGGGGGGGGCAAGGGATTTTACCAACTGGCTGGTCATTTTTACTGACTGTTCTTTGTCAATAATTAGTATAATGTCTGTTTTGAATACAATATTCAAAGTCACTGCATAAGTTGGTAAAACTGCTGTATTTAATGACGAAGATTCAGTTTTTGTTACATATCATGTCACTATTTTAATGCTCTTTATTTAACCAAATGGCAAATTGTTGCACCATCTGTAAACTCACCACAAAAGTTGGTAAAACTGCTGTGTCTACTGACCAAGTTCAAACTTTCTGTAGATGACTTGTCAGTATTTTTGTGGTCTTCATTTAAGCAAACAAAGAATTTTGTTGGCATCAGAAAAATCGTGGCACTTTGCTTCACGACTTACCAACTTATTCTTTTTACCAAGTGACCAAAACATTGGGGGGAATCCCCCATCTCCCTACACTTGTATACAGGATAAATAGAGGGGGTGCCATTTTAGCCTTTAAGTTATTGAGGGCTAGCATTCTCCCAGCATTATTCCCTACTGGTAGTACCAATTCAAGAACTAGAGGTCATCAACTGAAACTTGTCAAGCAGTCTACAACATCTAGAGTCCATACTCAATTCTTCTCACCATATATTGTCAACAATTGGAACAAATTATCTAATGAAACTGTTACTGCTGAATCCATTGATGTTTTTAAACAAAGGCTAGATGCTGAGTGATCCTCCAAAGAGTGTAAATTCAATCGGGATGCTATCAAAGATGGAGCAGCACCTGGTCACCAGTGATTCTTTCATACAACTAGTCATCACGCCAGAGCTCTACAAGGAGTAATCATTAGATTGCTTCTAGCTGCAATATAAGGTAATTTAAGGTAATTGATTATGGACTAATTGTTTATGGTGCTTGTACAAAGACCCAGATTGAAAGAACCAAAACAATAAAATGATATAATATGCCTTGTATTTGTTCTTAGGAAACCAACAATTAGTGAGTTTTATGCTTAAAGAGAGGCTTATCAACAATTAATGGAAGAAGAAGATTTCTTCCAATAAATTACTTGTCAAAAATTGAAGCTAACAGCTCAAACGCCCTGCACAACTGGTTAGGAAATTAATCCATGTACAATTTCTTAAAGTGGAAAAAAGAACTTACCCCTATCAAATTTATCCAGAAAAAATTTGCTGAAGTCAATAAAATTACATATAAAGATCAGTTACCAATTTTTGTTGATGGGTCTAAAATGAGTGAGTAGGATGTATGTAGAGCTTATCTCCCATCCCTTGATATTTCAATGGGTGAGAGGCTATTTGATAATGTTTCTATAATTTCAGCAGAGTTAAATGCCATAATTGTGGCATTGGAGTACCTTATGAATAATCAACCATTGAGCCCTAATATACAAAATATTATAGTATACCTTAAGTTGCATGCTCAGCAAGATAAGGTGGTGATGAGCCTCCTGTAGAATATCTCACTGGTGGTGTGACATAACTATGGTTTGGTGACCCAGGTTAGCCTGCACTCTGAATTGGCCCAGTCACAATCAACCCCTTTCTTGAATGCATATATGGTTTGGGACTGGATGGTGGCTTCAGAGAAGCTGTTCCAATGAGGGAAAGTGCATAGAGAGGAGTGCTGGCACTCATATCAATGGCAACAGGGGACTTGCAGCTTCTTTGTGTGACCTTGTTGTTCTTGCAAGGGATGAGGAGAAAACTTGACTTGAGTGGTTGTTTTCAAGCAGTTTGCAAGTATTTATTGCATCTCCTCTCTTCCTTTGGTAGACTAGGGTGGGGAGTTTGAGGGACACAAGGTGCTCCTCATACAGCTTGTCTTGCAAAGCTGGTGTGAGCTTGGTTGCTCATCTTGGATACTCAAGTGCTTTAACATACATTTTATACTGGAGAGATGCCAGGGCCATTCCAAGTTCCAGATTTGAATCTACAATAGCTTTGTATAGCCTGTTGACCACAAATGACTTCCTGGTTGAAAATGTTTGTTTTATGAGCCCTAGGGCTTGGTTTGTTTTAGCATTTTAAGCTTGTGTGTGGCTGTGGAACTTAAATTCATCATTGACAATAACCACCTGGTTCTTCTCATGACTTACAGACTGAAGTAGGTCATCTCCAATATGGTAAGGTTGTCTAGCATTGTTGTGTCCAAGATGCAGGACTTTGTATTTTGACACATTGAACTGCAAACCCCACTCAGATGACCATCTAAATATTCTTGCATTGTTGAGTGATTGGGGTTAATTTGGGCCTGTCCTAGGAGCTTGCAATTGTCAGCATATTATATTAATAGGTTTTTTCAGGTGAGTTGTACAATTGTTAATATATATCCTGAGCAACATGGGCTCCAGGATTTTGCCCTGTGGAAGTCCATTAATGACAGAAATTTCATCTGAATACACAGTTTTACTGGTGATGTCATGAATTACTATCCTTGGAGTCCTTCCAGTAAGAAAGGCTTCAATCCAGGCATCTTTATCATCATGCACCCTGCAAACTTGCAGTTTCGGGAGAAGAACTACACCAGCAACTGGGAGGTGTGAAAGTGAATAAAGGATTGTTGACCAAATTTGTGAGAAAGAACATTTATTTCTACCCATATTTTACCATATCTGCTTATACTTGATATTAAGTTTCATTTTAAGTGGTGTTCCCTGGTGTTTCACTTTATTTACCTGAATTTTGATGTTAGAAAATTTTTATTTTCTATTCCCAAGGGACTTGTCCTTTGTCTGCTAATAAACAGCTGATTATTTGTTTGTAAATAAGAAGAAGAAGAAGAAGTTTGTAAATAAAGCCAAGCTGAATTCAGTGTCCTTCTCCTTCTTCCGAATTTGTAGCCAGCAATAAAGCGCAGTTGCCAAACGCTAAATACTAAAATACCATTGATTACGTTGGCTCGTCCGTTTTTGCGTATTTTTGGTGGATAATTTGTGCAGAAGGGAGCAATAGCAAACAAACAAGAGGCCGAATTGGTACCAGCGGGATTTTAATCCTTAAACTGCTGGGAATAGGTGATTTGAGTATTGCACTTCCCACATTCTGTCTACCTCGAAAATTGTCAAGGCAAACCCATGTGATCCTGTGAAATTTAACTTGTGAATTATTGGCTCAAATTGAGTGTCTTAAGACATTTTTCCAATCCTAGTGTATTATTTTCATAATCATTAGACCCTAAAGTGTTAAATTATAGTTACTCACCTTGGAGTTTTATTTGATTTATGTGTTTTCCAACTAATAATACATAAGTTTAATTCCCTGGAGTTTTCAACGTCTATATATCTTGAATTTTTTCTGTTGGTGTTGTCATTACAATTTCCTGTTGGTGGAAAATTTGTTTGTGCACAAAATGCCGCCAAAATCGAAACGTCCCAGAGAGAGCCCCCAGAAAAATGTGGACAGATGCCTGTTATGTACTTCAGACCTAGAAGAGGACTCTAAAGCATTACTTTGTGATGGGTGTGGGAAATGGATGTGTTGTGACTGCCTGAAAATATCCGATGCAGAGTATGAACTTCTCGTGAAAATGCAGGAGAAAAATGGTTTCAATTGGGACTGTGCTTGGTGCAAATCAAATGTGACCACCCCTAGATCCATTATCCCTCCCCAACCCGCAGCTACTATCCAAGATATTACTACTGTGATCACGCAAGCAATAGGAAACCTTCAGAGTAGTCTCTCCAATACCATTGCGCAAACTGAGAGTGCACTTAGAGCTGAGCTAGGTTCTATAAAAGACAAAGTAAATAGTGTGGAAGTGGCCCTATCCTCAAAATGTAGCATGGATGAAACGAAGCAAATTGTGCAAGCAGAAGTCCGAGCACTTAGTGCTAACTTTCAGCAGTCGTTAGAATCCGAAGTAAGACAGATCATCCGTGCTGAAAAAGACCGAGAGTCACGGAAAAACAACATTGTTGTATACGGTATTGACGCTTCCATTGATGACACTAACGCTCTCAAGCAGTTTTTATCAACCGAGTACGGAATCAATTGCGGTCCCTTAACTAATGTCCGTCGCCTAAAGCAGAATATACAGGCTAGCGATCCAACCCGGAATACGGCACTGCCCCTTTTGTTTACTGTGTCATCCTTTCAAATTAAAAAACAGATCTTGAAAGAGTCTCTCTCAAGGAAAGGAGCAGTACAGTTCTGCCATGATCAATCAAAACAAGATCAAGAGAGATATAAAGCACTTGTTGCAGAGCTTAAGGACAGAATAGCTGGTGGTGAAAAAAACCTCGCAATCCGTGACCTTCGTATTGTGTCAAAAAACGCGAAAAGCGGAGAAGTCTCTCCTCTGAACCCAATGCAGATGTAGAATTCCAAGTTGTGAACTATGTAAATATGGGTGTTACCAAACATGTTAGTGCTTTTTCTATGGAAAGACTCTCATCCATGACTAGTGACAGCTCATTGGAGAGCGAAACAAGCTCTGGAAGCTACTACACTGCTAACTCGAAGGCACCAGCAACCACTTTAGGCAAAACAGATGGGGACTCGGATCAACCGGGCAACGGGACCAATGACCAGAGTAAGCAACACCAAAAACGAGTAAGTACAGATTTTTATGCTCTAATTACTAACGTCGACCAACTTCCTAACAAATTGAGCGAGCTGAAATCCGTGATTTATTCCAAAAATTATGATCTGGTCCTATTGACTGAGGTTTGTCCCAAGTTCAGTAGAAACAGGCTCGAAGATTCCCATGTTAGGATTCCAGGGTATGGTGTCATGTCAAACCTACAGTCTTTAGAATGCAGGCGTGGTACGTTGGCGCTATTCAAGACATGTTATAGTATATGATCATTATGTCTCCCAGGTAACTCACAATTTGTTGAATCTGTATGGTTCAACCTATGTGATGACAGCAGTGGAGTAATAACCAGAGTAGGCTGTATTTACAGAAGCCCATCTGCCTCTGATTGCCAAGAAACCAAGCGGACAATAGCAACAATGCTGCATAAAGCAACTATGAATTACACGGGGAACCTTTTTATAGCTGGTGATTTCAACTTCCCTGACCTCATATGGAAGGATGGATATCCGTATATACCTGTACTTACGAACAGAAGCAGAAGCACGAATCTATTCACAGACTGCCTTCATGACCTTAATCTCTACCAGATTGTCAAACAAGCTACTAGAGGCCGACTTTTCCAGAGACCGACTCTACTGGACCTAGTGTTCTTACGGGATAAAGACCAGCTTCAGAACATAAATTACTTACCTCCTCTAGGAAAGAGCGATCATATAATCCTAGAAGTGAATGTGTCATTTCGTAAGATAAAAATGATTACATAAAGAAAACTTATTTAGACTACGGGGCGATCAGAAAAGAGCTGGAAGGCGTAGTTTGGTCACCTTTACTTCAAGGGGACGTCGACCAACAATGGGCTAACCTAAAGGACGAGCTACTTACACTTAAAAAAAAACACACGTCAGTAAAACTCACGCCAAAGCCCAAAACACTGCCTTTCATGACCCCTGAGATACACAAGGAAAGAAACAGGAGGGGACGGTACTGGAGAAAGTACAATAAAGGAGGGGAGGAAGAACACTACCAAAAGTTTGCAAAAGCTTGAAACAAACTAAGAAGCCTAACAAAACAACTTTACGCACGGTACGAGTCCAAGCTAGCTGATGATAGTAAGAATAACCCGAAGAAGTTCTGGAAGTATGTATCAAGTAAGGACCATAGCAGACGGTCAGTAAAAGCACTCAGTACAGATGATAGCAAGGAAGTGACCAACTTAAGGACATCACTGAACTCCTCAACAGGCAGTTTGCGTCGGTTTTCACCAATGAACCAGATGGTCCTCTTCCTCATAGTCCACCATACGACATCCCTAACCCAATGCCACCTATTCTACTCTCCTCCCCTGTCATCCAAATGCGACTTGAAGCACTAGACGTCAATAAGTCCGCCGGTCCTGATAATTTGCTCCCAAGACTATTGAAGGAGCTTGCCAAAGAAATTGCACAACCACTATGCAATATATTCCAACTGTCGCTTGACTCAAAAAAGGTACCCAAAAACTGGAAGCTGGCCCATGTCACCCCAATATTCAAGAAAGGTGACCGCACCAAAGCCAAAAACTACAGACCCATCAGTCTGACCTCAGCGGTGGCAAAAACCCTTGAGCAGATTGTGAATGCTGATATTTTGACACATCTCGGTAATGATAATATACTTTCCCCTGACCAGCACGGATTTCTGCCAGGAAAATCAGTTGAGACCAATCTCCTTGAGACATACAGCACCATAACAGATTACCTGGAGAAAGGAACCCCTGTGGACCTGATTTTACTGGACCTAGCCAAGGCTTTCGACAAGGTACCACACAACCGTCTCAGATTGAAACTTTCAGCAGCAGGTACCCACTCGGACGTGGTCGATTGGGTGATGGACTTTCTGACTGGTCGGAGTCAGCAGGTTCGACTCTTCACAAATAATGGCGATAAGGTCTTCTCCAAACCATGTGATGTTGTAAGCGGAGTCCCCCAAGGTACTGTCTTGGGCCCTACCCTATTCCTTATATACATCAACGATATGATGAACGGAACAGAAAACAACATCACTCTCTATGCGGATGACTCCAAGCTGTTTGAGCCTGCAAACCAACAAAGTCTGCAGCACGACCTTCATAAAATCCAAATGTGGGCACAAGACTGACTACTTGAATTCAACGCATCGAATTGCAGTGTCCTTCACTTTGGAAGCAACAACCTCCGTCACCAGTATAGCATGTCAGATCCCAATTCGCTGGCTAGCTTAGTACTAAAGACAAGTCCCGAAGAAAGAGATCTAGGAGTGCTGATAGATGAACAACTGAAGTTCCACGGCCACTGGCAACAAGCAGTTTCAAAAGCAAATTCAAGCCTTGGTCTCCTCAAACGCACTATAACCAGCCGCTCCCGTACAGTCTTTCTAAGGCTCTATAAGGCTATAGTTAGACCCGTTTTGGATTTTGGTACGTGTCTCACCTCCCCTTCTTATAAGAATGACACCAGTCTAATTGAAGGAGTTCAGAGACGTGCCACGAAATGCATAGCTGGCCTACGAGATCTCCCATACAACAAGAGACTGGAACGCATGCAGCTGCCAACACTCGTCTTCAGACGCCGCCGTGGTGATATGATGCTGACCTACAAGTATAACGCACAACCAAATAACCCCCTCTTTACCAAACATTCAAGTCAGCACCAGACAAGAGGACACTCACATAAGCTGTGAAAACGTTTTGTTAAAACACGAACGCGGCAACACTTCTTTTCCGAGCGTGTCGTCAACGATTGGAATAGCCTTCAAGCTGAAACGGCGACTGCACCTACGGCTGCGTCCTTCAAGTCCAGACTTGACAAGGAATGGAATAACAAGCCATGGAAATATGAGTGGGACTGTCCGTCCCACTCAACTACTGACTGATTCCAACTTTATCATAATGAGTGTCTTGCTAGGAGGCTGATGCTGCTTGTCATACCCAACCATCATGTCATACTCAATCCGAAGTTGCTGTTGTGCAGTGGTGTCAGCTCTATACCACTGAGAATGGTCTTTACGGGCCATACCTACCTCGTGGCCACTGCTACCGAGTGGGCTTAAATTGCATCTCTCCAGCAGACCTCTCATATGGCGTGTCACTGGGCCCTAACACAGTGACGAATTTTTGCCATCATTTGACCCGGAGCACAACAGATCCAGTATGGACCTTAATTTGCTCCGAAGTGCGAATTAAAGTAAATTAAGGTAAAGAAGTGGATATTGTATTTTATCAAAAGGCTTTTGCTTGATCAAGCAAAATGACATCCATCAGAAACCCATCATCCAAGAGTCTGGTCTCTAAGTCATATGATTCAATGAGGTTTTATGCTGATTGAGTGACCTTTACAAAAACAATGCTGACTTTTTCAGTGACTGAATTCTCTCAAGGGGAGAGACCAGTGCATCATTTATGATGCTCTCAAGGATATTGTATACAAATGAAGTAAGATTTATAGGCAGGTAATTACTGGCTTGGTCCTTTTTTGAAGATGGGCTTGATACTGGCCTGCTTTCAGTTACTTGGGAGCACTTTGAAAGTGAGTGGCATCCCAAACATTATTGCTATTGGCTCAGCGAATTGGTCAGCTTTTAATAGTCAGGGCTGTAGGTTTTCTGGCCCAGTAGCTTTGTTTGCATCCATTGATTTAAGTTTTTTCAGGACATTCTCTATACTTATAGTTGTCATGTACATTGGTTCTCAGATTGATTGCTGTGGTAAAGTGAGTTGAGGGTTAGCTATGGTCTGAGTGGAGAAATTCATACCAAAGCTAGAGTTGAGCAATTCTGCTTTTTCTTTTGCCTGAGACCTCTGTATCATCCTCTTTTATGAGGTCTGGGATGGCATGTCTAGAGGGATTAGCTGCTAGGACATGGCATTAGAATCTTTTTGGATTCTGCTTTGTGTCAGCTGCAATTGCCTCCTTGTGGTTTTCTACAATCTTCCAAGTCAAATTTCTTAACCTGTTTCTGCATTTCTTGAATGTGTCATAGTGGTTACTACATTTGCATTTTACATATTTGGTATATGCTCTTTTCTTCTCCCCTCTAGCCCTTTTGACTTCTTTGTGTAGGAAGGGGAGTGTTTTTGGTAAAGGCAACCAATATACCTGGGCATGTTTTGTTTCTGCAGCTAGGACTACTATCTTAAATGCCTCCCAGATTTTTCTCTATGTTGTCACTGTTAACCACACTCCCATTTTACCTTTGACACATCCTGCTGCATCAATTCATAATCTGTAAAGGATCCTTTTACTTTATTTTCCTTCTTCAATTTCACCTGTATCTCAGTCAAGGTACAAGTATGGTCACTGCTTCTGATTGCAGGGTGATAGGATGTAGAAAGGATTTGTTCAGGGTCATTTGTCACAACTAAGTCTAGTAAGGACTGTTGTTGCTGATGCCTAAATCTTGTTGGTTGGTCTATAATCTGTGTCAGTAAGGGATTTAGTAGTGACACAAGAGGGGCTACTTTCAGGGGGGTATCCTATACCCTCAACCTGCTTAGCATCGGGCATAGTGAAATCTCTAAACAAAAATATTGTTGAATGCTCTTCGTTATTCATCTTAAATATGAGATGAATACATGATATAGGAGGAGTCAGTATACTCTGACTCAATCTCTAGCTAGAGCTACTGTACACACCACCTCAATACATGGGTGTAGGCAGCATATTGTCTAGGGGGGGGGGCAGTTGATAGTGTGATGGAGTTTTTACAACTGCTTTTTCCAAACCCTCTGCTTTTTCAGCCATATCTAATGTAAATTTGAAGGTGTAGGGGGGGGCAGCTGCCCCCCTCCCTACGCCCATGCCTCAATATAACATGGATATAGATACACTCTTTTGCCTCAGTCTTACAGATGCACTTGCTTCAAGAGGCATAAGAAAATATTTTCAATGTGTTCCAAGCCACTGAGGCATCATAGGTAATCATCATGCTGATGAAATTGCAAAAAAAAGTCCCTAAAAATTGACCAGCCAAGTGGGACATGGATTCCCTTAGAGATATTAACTATGGAGATTATCAGAGGCCGGGTAAATAATAATAAGCCTAACTTATTTCCCTTTCCCAGTAAGTACCACTCTAAAGTATATCACAGAATTTGTTCAGGTTCAAATGGGCTAAATTTTCCAGCGTTTTCCTATCATTTTTCAAATTCTACTGGTTTAACCCCCTCTTCCCCTCTTTGCAGACATTGCAGTACAAAAATTGAAACAATTGGCCATTGTTTATTTGAATTTAATATGCTGACATCTGCACAGCTTGACTTTCAATGTAAATTATTAAAAGTGTTTTAAGCACCCCAAAATCTCACCATCAGCTAAAAGTCTAGCTGACCTAACTTACACACAGAGTACTGAACGTAAATATATCCCCTGATATTTCAGTTTCTAGGCTCAAAAAAGCTGCTACAAGATATCTAATCGGAACTGAGCCAACGCTAGATAAATAAGCAGAAACCACTTGCAGTAGTTCAAACCACTTGCAGTAGTCCAATTCATGTCACAGAGTGAGTCAGAAGGAAAAGGGCTGAAAAGTCTCGACTGAAAAGCCTGCTCCCCCTGTAATTAAAGAAGAATCTGCTATATGTTTTGGAAAAGAAAGACCTAATTTTTAAGTGCCCTAAATTAGGTTTTTGGTCATGAAACTTGTGCACTAGTCCTAGTTGCAAAAATTATGTTCTTGTATCTTAACAATTTTTGAGATCTGACAAATGCCTCTACTAACTGAAGGAAGAGCAGATGCTCTTTGTTCATATAGATTGGATTGTGTATGAAGCACAGCCCATCTGGGACACTTACTTCCCATGGAGTTTGTTCAAATCCACCAACATGTTTATATGGAATTTATAGGGTTTCCAAATTTCCAGTGTGTTAGCTTCACAGTGTATGCTTCTTGAACTTTGTAGGCTGTATATCAATTTTTATTCATTTAAAGGGAAATTATGTTTTACTGACCAGTACCTAGGACATTATGTAAATGTAAGGGACATAAATTAGAAAAATCTTCTGCAACAACAAGTAGCCCAGTATTGTGGAGTTTTTAGTTTATGGAGTATCTGTTAAACCTGGAAAAATTATTTTAGGTTCTTCACGAGGCTGAAGGCCACATTGTGACATGTGAGACAATAACTGGAGAAGTATACAGAGGAAAGCTTATTGAAGCTGAGGATAACATGAATTGTCAAATGACTGATGTAACTGTGACATTTAGGTACAACCTCAAATACTCCTTCTTTCTGTTTTTTATTATTAGTTATTTCATTTTATTTATATTTTTTTCAATATTTCATTTTAGTTTTTCTCTTTTTTACAGCAGGCTCCAGAACAAGCTGGCTTTCCAATTTTCTGTTGCTGGGTTTAGTGTAGGTTCTGTTTTGCCACTGTTTGTGCTTAACGTTTTACTTTTACCATTCAAGACAGCACAATGCAAACTGAGACCTACAAAATAGCTCAATGCAATATCAGTTCCTTAGCTGTATTTACCTCAGCTGTTGCCACTCCGAAAGGTTTATTTGAGTCTAAAAATGAATTTTTGCGTCTTTTTGTACCAACTACTAAACATACGATTTTGTTACCCTAATTAAATATGAAATGAACTGATATCATTTTAGTTTTGGAAAATCAGTTTGGGTAAGGACTGTTATTTTAGTAAGTACATGCAAAAACAATTAACAAATTTTGTAGTGGTGGATGATTAATCTGAAGTGGAAAATTGGGAATTTTCGAGAATTGGTTCTGGATTCTTAAAACCAACAAATCAAATTCTAATTTTGACAGAAGTGCTTTCCTTTAAATTTATTACTCAGACGAGCCGTTGATTAGACTGACAAGACACCAATTGAAGATTACCTAATTTTTCTTCAATACTAGAGCTGTTAGATTATTGCTAATTTGCAAGGATATTAATTAATACTATAAAGTTATGGTAATGTAGGTATTTGCAGGAGATTAAGCTTATTTTATTGCGTTTAAACAAACTCATTCTACCTTTTTATGTTAAGTTAAGCCCAATATTGATAACTTTTGTTACGATTGAAAATTCGTTTAGTTTTGTGGACATGCAAGTATTTTCAATAACGTAACACCACAGAGGAACAAAGTTTACCTGTACAAAATTATCTGACCTGAAAAATTTTTCTTTTTTTTTACTAGCCTAAAACATACAGAGGAACCATTAGGGTTTTAAAAAGGCAAGGCTATTTGGGTTTCCCTTTCTGACATATCCTTAAGAAATAATTTGATTGATTTATGAAATTATTTCATATACTATTAAAATGAAAGCATGCTTTACCATGGAATATATAGTAAAGTAGTCCCTATTTCAGTCTGATAACACATTACATAATCTTGAAACCTAATTTAGGACCTATAATATACTACTACTACTAACAACTCACTGAAGCACCAAGTTGCCTGAGACATTTCCCTTAAATCTTTATCTTATCTTCTTCAGATCTGTGTGTGTGATTTGTAATTCTCTTTTAAAATACAGTTTTAATTTTTTTTTTTTTTTTTTTTAATCAATCTTAATTTGTGCATTAAATACTTCAAATTTTAATAATAAGAAGCAACATATCAAAGGCTGAAATTTCATATACCATCATATGAAAATCTTGGTTGTAGCAATATCTGTAACCTAGTAAAAAAAAAAGAAAAAAAAGAACCATGGCCCATAGAACCAAAACTCTAAAAGACGGAATTTTGATACCAGTAGCTATATCAAAAGAATCAGCTTATTATGCTGATTTCAAATCTATCAGTTTCATTCAGTTTAGTCTCACTCATCAAAGGGTACGAGCCTGAGAGTATTTGCCTTAATTTTTGAAAAAAGGGGAAAAAGTTTTTTCTAATGAAAATAAAGAGTAGAGATGAAACTTGAAAAGAAAAAAGATTTTGCTTTGCAGTTTATGCAACATAGAGAAAGTTTTTTTTTTCTAATGAAAGTAAAGATCAATGGTGAAGCTTAAAATGAATTTTTTTTTTGCAGTTTATCCAACATATACCTGCAATATTGGTACAAATAACCTGACAGGTAATATTTCTTTAAATTTGTAGAATTCTGAATACTAATGCTTTACTGAAAACACAAAATCGACTCATCAAAACACAATTAGGAGCAAGAGATAATTGCCCTGCGGAAAATAAAAGACTGAGTTATAATTCTCTCAAAACTTCAAATAAGGTGAGTTTTCAGTAAAGTGCTAGATTTAAGAATTCTGCAAATTTAAGGAAACATTACAAGTCAGTTTATTTGTACCAACATCGCAGATATATGATGCATATACTGCAAAGAAAATCGTTTTAAGTTTTATAATTGCTCTTTACTTTCATCAGGAAAACTTTCTTTTATTAATAAGGGACAAGAAAGGCTTAATTGGCCTACTTTTTCATAATTTTTTGCTTCTAAGGTCATGCAAGATAGGATGTATTAATGGAAATATCCCTTTGAAATATTAGGACTATTTTAGCAATTAATGAAAAAAAAACTTTTCCCATAAAATAAGTTTTTCTAAGAAAAGTAAAGAACTCCATTAAACCAAAAATGAGCAAAAATAAAATCAAATAATCTACAAAACGTGAAACTGCCACAAATCAGTATTGATAAATAAATGAAACCCAAAACGAACAGAAATTACAATAAATAACCGAGTCAAACTCAAAACGAGCAGAAATTGACATGAGTAGGGTTCAAAACCCCTATGCCTACCCAAAGCCAGAACATAATTTGCACTTTACTGAAAAAATATAAATGTATTTACTTTCATAACTTCAATAAATCAAATAATATTAACATTTTGATTACTAAATATCAGTATATGTACATTAAACTGACAATTTGCATTCATTTATATTATTTACAGTAAAGTGCAAATTATGTTCTGGCCTTGGGAATGCATAGGGGTTTGCCCCCAGGGCATAAATTACAATCCTTGTCCTGAGGGCTGTGAGGGGGTTGCCATCTCAAAGACCTAATTTCCAGGACGTTCAACTACTTTAAACAAAACGGCTATCTCAAATTTTGATTGGATGTGTTGGAGAAATTGTGGGCGTAAGAGGGGGAATAGTTGCCCTCCAATCACTTCCGACTAATAAAAAGGGCGCTAGCCCTTTCAATTTTCAATCGAATGAGCCCTTTTGCAGTTTCTACGACAGCTTTTTCTATAAAAAAAACCTTATATGCCCCAGAGCATAACGTACAACCCTTGCCCTGAGGGCTGAGAGGGGATTGTCATCCTCAAAGACATAATTTCCGAACCTTTCAACTGCGTTGAACAAAATGGTTATCTCAAAATTTTGATTGGATGTGTTTGGGGAAATGGTGGGCGTGAGAAGGGGGTTACTTGCCCTCCAATCATTTTTGGCTTTTAAAGAGGGCACTGGCCGTTTCAATTTCCAATCGAATAATTCCTCTTTGAATTTTCTACTACAGCGCTTTCTATAAAAAAAAAAAAACATATATGCCCCCAGGGCATGACTTACAACCCTTGCACTGAAGATTGTGGGGGAGAGTGTCATCCTCAAATACATAATCTCTGGACTTTTTAACTACGTCGAACAAAATCGCTCTCTGGAAATTTTGATCAGATGTTTTTGGGGAAATGGTGGGTTTGAGAGGGGTGTTATTTATCCTCCAATCACTTTCGACTATTAAAAAGGGCACAAGCCCTTCTAATTCCCAATCGAATGAGCCCTTTTTAAGTTTCTACAACATTATCTATAAAACCTTATGTGCCCCCAGAGCATAACTTGCAACCCTTGTCCCGAGGGCTCTGAGGGGGTTATCATCCTCAAAGACCTCATTTCTAAAACTTTTAACTACGTTGATCAAAATGTCTATCTAAAAAATTTTGATTGGATGTGTTTGGGGAAAAGGTGGGCGTTAGAAGGGGGTTAGTTGCCTTCCGATCACTTTCGACTATTAAAAATGGCACTAGCCCTTTTAATTTCCAATCAAATGAGCCCTTTTTCAAGCTTCTACCACAAAGCTTTCAATAAAAACCTTATATGCCCCCAGGGCATATCTTACAACCCTTACCCTGAGGGCTGTGGGGGGGGGAGTGTCATCCTCAAATTTATAATTTCCGGACCTTTCAACTTCTTTGAACAAAAGGGCTATATCAAAATTTTGATTGGATGTGTTTGGATAAATGGTGGGCGTGGAAGAGGTGTTAGTTGCCTTCCCATCACTTTCGACTATTAAAAAAGGCACTAGCCATTTCAGTTTCCAATCAAATAAGCCCTTTTTGAAGTTTCTACGACAACGCTTTCTATGAAAAACCTTATATATGCCCCCAGGGCATAATTTACAACCCTTGCCCTGAGGAATTTGAGGGGTTGTGATCCTCAAAGACCTAATTTCCAGAACTATTAACTACGTTGAACAAAATGGCTATCTCAAAATTTTGATTGGATGTGTTTTGGGGAAAAGAGGGCGTTAGTTGCCCTCTAATCACTTTCGACTATTAAAAAGGGCACTAGCTCTTTGAATTTCCAATCGAATGAGCCCTTTTTGAAGTTTCTACGACAAAGACTTCTATTAAAAAAAAAACCATATATGCCTCCAGGGCATAAATTACAACCCTTGCCCTGAGGGCTGTGGAGGAGTGTCCTTCTCAAAAACATAATTTCTATCTGGAAATCAACTACACTGAACAAAATGGCTATCTCAAAATTTTGATTGGATGTGTTTGGGGAAATAGTGGGTGTGGAAGGGGTGTTAGTTGCCTTCCAATCACTTTCGACTATTAAAAAGGGCACTAGTCGTTTCAATTTCCAATCGAATGAGCCTTTTTCGACGTGTCTACGACAACTCCTTCCATACGAAGTGCCCTGGTATGGAAAAAAAAATAATACATTGTGCTAACATCGTTCTTTACCTAGGCAGTGCTATTGTGCTGCTTATGATTTATAGTCCAATCCTGCTCTACATTGGAGTGAACCCTTTCCTGCTCTACATTACTAAAAATGTAGGGGTGGGTGACAAAATGTATTTTGCAAAATTTAGGAGATAATTGTGTCGTTTTTTGTTTTTTTAAGGGAACATACTAAAAAAAAGGTATTTTCCCACAGCCTTGTGAAATATCAACAGTAAAAGTTTTTCCTTGAAATTGCTTCATAACAAAGCTTTCAAAGAGCAGTTTGTTTTGTTTCATGTAACTAGTCTTAGCTTTACTCTTAGCTATGCTAGGAACTTGCAAGTGCGTTGAAGCACAATTGCTAGCATTTGGTGTAGTACAAGAGGGCGTGTTTGGCTGTATGTGGGGCTTGCTGTCACATCTACACTTTTTTAACATCAGTTTAGTAAATTATTTTTCTGAGATGTAGTGCCTTCCCCTTTCCATGTTTTCCTCAAACTGGTTTTATTAGCCTTTTTAGCAAGTACGTTTCTGTATATGTAGATTGCAGTAATAGGCCTTTGTAGCGCGAACTTCGACTCATTTTGGGTGAGTCTGTCCATGGAATAATAATATTGTTATAGTGGAGTTATTATTAAATTTTAGCTGGATTGACTACCCTTAAAGGCTAACTGAAGTTATTTTAGATCTCTGTATAATGAGACATTATAAGTAGTGAAAATTGTTTTCTTATATATGGTTTAAAATTTTGGGCTCATGAGAAATTCTCTCTAAAACACAGTCTCTATACAGTCACTAGCAATTAATGTATACTATGGTGTCGTTTGAATTTAATTAATTTAGTTTTGTTTATTTACTTTTTAATATTATATTTTATCACTTGAAACCGTTTAAGATTTGAAATCACACACATTTTGATACTATGGTATTTTTGTACCATCAGTGAATGTGGTTACTTTTAAATGACGCTGCCCACAGAGAGAAAATGTTCTCTTAAAAGCTTTACAGCTTCTTTGTTTTAAGGTGCAATTAGTATAAAAAGTATCTCTTTCCATGCAGCATCAAGGTGCGTGTCATGGTTGACCCAAAATACCTTCAGTTAATCTTTAAGGGTAAGAATCTTTCTTCTCTTTTTTTTACTCTGGTTATTCCTTACAAAAATGAAAAATTCGATTGAGAGTAATTTTAAAAAAATCAGCATTGGTTCGATTTTTTTTTATGCCTAACATTTTTATTGTGCACTAAGATATGCTGTTGCGAGGTCCGAGGGTGTGTAAATGGACTTAAAATGAAAATATAAAAAAATCAACATTACCTAAAAATATTTATATTTGGGGAGGAGGGGTGCGAGACCTTTATTTGGTTTTAAGGTCATTAGTACTTTAAGCAATTAATAAATGTGACTAAAGCATGCACCAGGGGGAGGGGTTGAGGATTGGCAGGCCATTAAAGGGTGTGGTTTGCTTATTCTATTTTTCTCTTAATCTTTTCTTTCAATGAGCTCTGAAACCTTTTGGCCAAAATTACCTTTTTTTACTACCTAAATTTCTGTCAGATTCCACATCTGAGTTTTCTCCAGAAACCATCTGGAGCTGTAAAAGACCTCTTATACAGACAATGAGTTTGGTTTTCACCTATGAAAAGCTACTAGATGTCAAAGATGTAAATTAAATCAATTGTTGCTATACTTCATAAAATTTGCGCTCCTATGGGAGAGGGTGCTAAATGTTCCGACTCGCAAATTAGTCTTGAAAACGAAAAATGCAGTACAAAAAACCTTTAC
>JAQQPU010008402.1:11698-35761 GCA_029168905.1 Artemia sp. Kazakhstan ARC1039 | reverse complement strand
TACCCTGGAACACGTATTTTGGCAGAAACTTTTTCAAAATGCCTTTGAAACCAAGTTGAGACTTCGAAACCTATTTTTAATTCCTAAAAACATCTAATAATAACATTACACTACTAACTACCGATTTTCATGTATGTATTGGAATAAATTAATTTAAAATTAGTTTCTTCAAAATTAGTGTTCCAACGTTGAAGCCAAGTTTCGCGTCCAAGAGAAATCTGACTTGTCTACCCGTGAAAAGATCTGATACCGCCTATGTTTATATCTGCAAAAACGTTCTCCGGAGCACTCGCACCCCGGTCCGGGTTTTTATAATGGGTGAGATTTGGAATGATCATACTGGATAATTATATGAACTGTGCGCTCGAGTGACAATGGCGCCCTTAGTCCTGTGCCCAAGTTACGTTAAATGGCCAGGTCAAAATAAAAGCTTTCAATTTGGGAGGTTCAAGGAGGAGTCTTTGACAGTCTTGTGACCTCGGGGTACTAGACGTTGCAAAGTTCTTACATATCTACAGTGGTTTAAAAAATTCGGTCACCCCACAAATGATTACCAAAAAAATGCACAAATGTAACATTTGGAATATTATAACCCTTTTTTCCAAGCTTTGAAGAAAAGCAAAAAAGGTTAAATACCCCTAACTACGCTTGAAAGCTATTTTACAAAGAAACTCTTTTGAGATTTCCATGGATATGACCATAGCAGAAGCTTTGAGCCTGTGTATTATGACCAAAGGTGACTTATTGTTACGACTTTCTTAAATTTGGTAATTTTTGTGAGGAAATGGGAATCAAAGCTTATACTCAATCACTGATACTATGTGTCCTAACATTTTACTTGGATTAAAAGTGACGAATTAGGAAGAAAATCTCAACATCTTCCTAGAGCTACTTCAGTCTGCATATTTTTTCATTTAATTACATTTCAAACGAAGTGTTTTTTGTTTCATTGTAATTGAAATGTTCCCATGTGAAGTGTTCATCATGTATTTTTCAATTTGATAAATTTACTCCTTTTATAATGCAATTTATAACTTGACTGATATTAGGTATTTATGAGTTTATAATTTGGAATGAATCCCCAAAAGAAAAAAAGAATAATATCCAAAAGAGCGGCCAAAAGCAATAAAAAAGCAGCAGTTCAGCCTTAGCCTACATAAAATATATTCTATAAAGAAGCCAAAAAAACTTTAAAATGTATTTTTTAAAATTGTTATTAAAAACCAGTTTTGAATACAAGAAGGCTTTTTAGGAATCCAAAAGAGCAAAAAAAAACAATCAATATCAAAGTCGTCCATTTCAACTGTTTTGAAGGTGACAAACAGATATAGGCAAAGGGCATTATGAAAAAATTAAGCTTCTAAGTTCAAAGTTATATTCAAAGTTTTTAAACAGATAACTGACGAATTTTTGTGATACGGTATTTGAAGTTTTGTATGCAGTAATTCTCGATGAAAAAAAAATACTAATTTTGATAATTATTTATGTTAAGAATACATAGCTAATAGATACTTCAACTACTCGTATTATGCAGGGGTTCTGAAACGCCACAGCCATTTCGTTTCTACCAGATTTCTACTTCTCTTGATGAATAACGAAGAAGACAAGTTTCCAGCCAGCGCTTGTGAACTTTTGAACTCATGAATAGGCTCGAATTTGTTGTAAATTTAAGCTGTGATTTGAGAAAGACTGATGAAAAAATTAATATTTGCAGTCAACATTGATCGCACCGGCGTTGCGCCACCGACATCTTACCAGTGGCACGGCGGCGGCGGCGTGCTATTTTGGCCCCGCTACCGCCGGTCTTCCCTCGTCGGCGCGGCGCCGGGGTCTAGTGATGACATTTACACAACTTGATTTTCGCATCTTGCAATGAAATAAACGTATATTGAACTATTGACAGTATATTTGCACACACACATTAAAGGTAGAGGGGAGTAGGAGCAATGAATAATCTGTTAAGATAATAAACCCAAGATTATTTGAGAGAACCTTTGAGACTTGAAATTCCAATAAAATCTCACTCAGGAAATGACAGATTATTGTCACAGTGAGTTAATTTCTGTTAAACATCAAAGATACGTGTAAGGCGGCAGGAGAGTGACCAAAAGATAAACACAAATGAACTGAGAGTTTCCAGGCACCAATTGACATCCGGTTGTAATTCTTCAATTTCCAGCAGCTCGCCTTACCGTGTTTCCATTGTATTTGTAACTTTTAACCCGTGTGAATTCCAGGGCGGCGACTTGTAAGTCACAAAGACATTAAATCCAGAAACTGTTTATTTATATGAGATAGAGCGAAGTAGTTAGATCAATTATTGTTACTGGAAAGCGGCCTTTGTCCAATATCTAAAGGATACCACGTAAAAGAGACCGATACGTCTCACAAAGGCTCCGACTGGCAAATAGTCTTTGTTTCCGCTTCTGTTAGATAAAGTTTTAGGATCTATCAATGATATAAGCCTACCTGTAAATAATTATTTTTAGTAAATCATGGGTTTGTGTGGTTTAATCAAGTTGATGGGCATCCTTAAGAGAATGAAACACCTTTTGTATGGTATATATATATTTTTAATGATTTATCAAAATATTAGCATGCTGCTTTCATAAGTTTAACGAAACCTATAAATTTTTGCTAAAACGAGAAAGAAAGGATGAAACTTTTCTGTTAGCTCACTACCAGTATTACTTTTACCTGTAAGGCCGTACCCAGAGGGGGGGTTAGGGGGTTTGGACCCTCCCCCCCCCGAAATGTTTATTTGACTCATAAAAACGTAGCAAAAATGGATATAAACAAATTTTGTATGCGTTTTTTGCGTTTTTTTTGTGTAACCCCCCCCCCCCGAAAAAATCTTCGAGTAAAACCCCCTCCAAAAAAAATCCTGGGTACGGCCTGTAACTCCCTTATTTTACGACCATTAACGTTTTAGTTCTGGAAATTGCCTTTGACCTAAGTTCTGGAAATAGTTTATTCAATTAACAAAATAGGAATTAACCTACAAAAAATTAAAAGTACCAAGGAAATATAATTTAAAAGGTTAAAAAAAAATTAATTCAGACCTAACATAACATGTTGAATTGAACACAAAAATGTAAACAGTTTAAAGAAATGTTTGGTGGCCAGATTCACTTTAGGAAATTTTTCAACAGAGTAGTGGTACAAAAAGTCTCCTTTGGTTGTTACCTTCAATAAAGATGGTTTAATATGTGAAACCTGGACTAAACAAAAAAGTGAAATATCCTTTAAATGTAAGTTCAGTTGTAAATTACTTTGCAGTAATTATTTAGTTTGTTTTTTTTGGCAGGTTTTATTGACACTTCGACAGGTTTTATTGATAAACTCGCACTTACAAACTGTTTTAATATTTTCATGACGAAATGTCTAAAATTAAGTGGATTTACTTCTTTTTTTGATTTTTCAATAATAGCAAATTTTTAACATTGGTTTAAAAAAAATTAAAATTCCAATTTCCAAGAAACCATGATCAAATAGTTCATGGTAACGAACTGTAAATAAGGAGCGATTTGGCTCAATAGTGGCCGAAACTCTACAAAACAGAATTTGACATCAACAGATACGTCAAAAGAATTGGTCTTTTATACTGATTTCAAATATATATATTTACCCATCATGAGTTCCTTGTTATCCACCAAAAGCTACGAGCCTGAGATTATTTGCCTGATTTTCAAAAAAGGGGGAAATGTCCCCAAAAAGTCAAAGAATCTTAGTGAAAGCCTTACCATCAGATTCAGCATATCAGAGAACCATACTGTGGAGATTTTAAGCTCCCATCTACAAAAATTTTGGAATTTGTTTTTTTTTTGTCAGAAAAGGGATTACAGATGCGCGTTTTTTTTCCCCATGGTGATGGTATCGAATCAATGGTCCTAGGATTTAGTAAGAAAGGGCCTCATTTGAACGAATTCTAAGAGTTCTAGTGCCCTTTTTAAAATACAAAAAGATTAGAGGGCAACCAACCCCTCTCCCAAGCCACTTATTTTCCACCAAAGTCGTCCGATCAGAAATTTGAGAAAACCATTCTGTTCAGCACAATTGAAAGGTCTATTAGCTATGCCTTTGGGGATAAAACGGCCCCACACTACCTATAGGGGAAGGGCTGTAAGCTATGGAGTTTGTCCATTGTTTACGTGCAGTATTTGTTATTTGAAAGCATACAGCATTTGTCGGGAGGTGGGGGGGATATTCTTCTGGGGAAATTTCTTATACAAAAAATTTCCGGGGGCAGGATAGTTCTAGCGGTAAACTTCCCAGCGGAAATTTTATACTGGTGGAATTTGTTGGAAATCCTGTAAGAAATTCTTTTTATTTGTCTACTTTCTCTTTGCCGACTCAGGAAAACGTTCAGCTGGGTGGAAATTGTCTGGAGGATTTTTTTTTTTTTGGGGGGGGGGGTATTTTTCATGGAAAAATTCTACGTATCGGAATTTTTTGATGCAGAAATTCTACACGGGGGCATTTTCTGCGGGAGCAACTTTGCACTGGAGGGGGGGGGGATTTCTGGAAAAAAACTTCCACGGAGAGGGGTATTTCCAAAATGAATTACAATCATAAGCTAGAGTCTCTTTCAAATGAAAGTATGCTAACGGAAATACGTCAGGCGAAAACGTCCGCGAGATATTTTCTGGGGGGAATTTTCAGTGAGAACGGAATTATCCAGGGGAAATCTCCGAGGGGGGAGGAGGGATTATTTTACGTGGTAGGAATTTTCCATGGAGGAATTTTTGGTGAGGGGAGGGAATTTTCCATTGAGGTAGAGCCGAATTTTCTTGTAGGCTATTATTTGAAAATCGATCAGAATTAAAAAAAAACTAAGTTTAACTGAAAGTAGGAAGCAACATTGAAACTTAAAATGGACAGAAATTATTCCGCATATGAGAGGGGCTGCCTCCTCTTCAATGATTCGCTCTTTACGCTAAAGTTTGACTTTTTGTCCCAATTCTTTAAGAACGACTCCTGAAACACAGGGGCGGTTTAATTAGAATTAGAAGCTTTTTTAAAAGTACCAAAAACTTTTGCGTGAAGAGCGAGGTATTGAGGAAGGGGCTACTTCCCTCAAATGAGGAGTAATTTCCGTTCATTTCAAGTTTTAATGTTGCCGCTTACTTTCAGTTGGAAAAACTTATATGTGGAGTTGATGTCCCCTGAATGGTTAGTTTGTTTTATGGTGGTTTTCTCTGCGCTATGACTCCCAGGCCTCAGGTATGATTATCATTTTTTATTGGTGAAACTTGTATAGTTCACTAAGGAGTAGCATTCATGAAGATAGGTTAAATTTTATTGCTTTCGCACCATTTTATTACAGTCTAATAATTACAGTCTGTTTCGACGACAGGAATTCGCTTATAGTAATATTTTTTTTTTTTTTTTTTTTTTTTTTTTTTTTTTTTTTAGTCTATTTAATATAATTAATTTAGTTTATTTATTCTAATTTTTTCTATAGTTTCTATTTTATTTATATTTTCTTTTCTTCTCCTTCATATGTGAGTAAGTGATCATTTTAAATTTTCTTTTGTTTTTTATCCTTGAGTATGTAATTCATATGTCTTCCCTCTTTGTACAGGCCAATGAGCCTTTGAGGGATTTATAACATCTAATATTGTATGTGTATTTAATGAAGAATAAAACTTATCTTATCTTATCTAACTTAATAATATTACTAAGGCGTCTATTAAATACACATTAGTTACATTGTAAACGACCGACGTCAATCAATGAAGAAACGTTGAAAACAATGAAAAATATCTCAATAAAGCGTAAAATAAACTAATAATGCTTTAGCTACAAAATGAGGTGATGGGGAGCGGGATTGTTAATCACACTGGTTTAAGATCTATAGAATATTTTGTCTTCTATGGGCTGAAGCCAACCTGGCCCCCAATTTGTAGACACCCTTAAATCTAGATGTATCTTGTTCCATCACTTTATTTAAAAAAAAAGCTTCCCACTCTGTTCTTTCTAACTGCTAGTATGTTTAAATGAATGAATGTCAAAGTATTTTATAAAAAGATTTATATAGTTTTTCCTTTTAATTTTTAATGACATTGTCAACCCATGCGATTATCGGTAACAAGGATTCGTTATAGCAGTGGTTCCAACTTAGGTCGTTTCATAAAAAATTCAGGTCTTGGCTAGTTTTGCACTGAAACAGGACCTAGCACGGATCCCCACCTTTTCACCGAAACCCTAGAGCTTCGAACTTCTTTCTACACTAAGCTGAATATTCAGAATTTTATGGTACAATCAAACAGTTCGTGGTAACGAACTGTAAGTAAGGAGCGACCCGGCTCAATGGTAACCGAAACTCTAAAAAACGGGATTTTGATACCAATAGATACATCAAAAGAATCAGATTTTAATTCTGATTTCAAATATATAAGTTTCATTAAGTTTAATCTTACCCATCAAAAGTTACGTGCCTGAGAAAATTTGGCTGATTTTCGAAAAAAGGGGGAAAGACCCCCTAAAAGTTATAGAACCTTAATGAAAATCACACCATCATATTCAGTATCAGAGAACCCTACTGTAGAGGTTTCAAGCTCCTATCTACAAAAATGTGGAATTTTCCATTTTTTGCCAGAAGAAAGATCACGGATGCGTGTTTATTTGTTTGTTTGTTTGTTTTTTTGTTGTTTTTTTTTCCCCAGGGGTGATCGTATTGACCCAGTGGTCCTAGAATATCGTCGGAGGGCTCATTGGAACGGAAATTAAAAGTTCTAGCGCCCTTTTTAAGTGACCAAAAAAAATGGAGGGCAACTAGGCCCCCTCCCACGCTCATTTTTTTCCCAAAGTCACCCAATCAAAATTTTGAGATAGCCATTTTGTTCAGCATGGTCGAAAATATGATAGAAATGTCTTTTAGGATGACTTGATCCACCAAAGTCCCCAGGGGGAGGGCTGAAAGTTATGAACTTTACTCAATGTTAACATATAGTATTGGTTATTGGGAAGTATACAGACTTTTTCAGAGGAGATTTTTTCTGGTAGGTGGGGGAAGGAGAGGGTCGGGGGCTATATGGAGGGATCTTTCCACGAAGGAAGTTTTCATGGGGGAAGGGACATTGCTATGAAGGGGGCGCTGGATTTCCCAGCATTATTAAAGAAAAAGATCAACGTTCGTAAATAAAATTAAACAAGTTTCGAGAAAGCCATTTAACCAAATATAATATGCAAATTTTGTTTTAATTATTCATGTACGGTGAGCCAAAATCAAAACCTGCATTAATTCAAAAACGTTCAAAAATTAAATAAAAAAAACAAGTTTTTTTAACTGAAAGTAAGGAACGACGTTAAAACTTAAAACGAACAGAAATTATTCCGTATATGAAGGGGGCTGTCCCCTCCTCAACGCCTCGCTCTTTACGCTAAAGTTTGACTTTCTCACAGCTCTATTTTTTTAAACAATAAAAAAACTTTAGCGTAAAGAGCGAGGCGTTGAGGAGGGGACAGCCCCCTTCATATACGGAATAATTTCTGTTCGTTTTAAGTTTTAACGTCGTTCCTTACTTTCAGTTAAAAAAACTTGTTTTTTTTATTTAATTTTCTTCAAGATTGGATCTTCTTCAGAGGGTGTTTCAGCCACTTTTTCTGAAATTGTGTAAGTTTACGCATGCTATCTTAGCGCTGATTATTGGATTATTTGGATGATCTTCGTCTAGGCAGTACAAAAAAGGTTATAGAAGAGCGTTATATTGAACAGGAAGGTAAACTTTTCCTGGGCTCAAATTGAGCAAATGATTTGAGTCCAGAGAAACTGTTAACAAAGCAAATAAAATTTAGGAGATTTTGTGAATTCGAGGTGCAATAATACGTTCGAGACAACATCAAGACGACTCAGTCACTAAAATTCAGTCATAAAAGAATGAGCGTGGATGCAAGTTGAATAAACAAGAAAACTGATCGATTGGATAGGATAGAGGATGGAAGATGCAGTGGCAGAATAGAAGATGCAGTGCTTTTTTTTTGTTGCGGAAAGAGTTTGGAAGAATAGGAACGTAGCGTTAAAGCAAAGATCGGGATACCTGAAGCCACAGTAAGGACAACATCAAGTATAATATTGAAACATGGGCATGATGAAATATTAAGGAAAATATGTGACGCATAATCCACATCAATTGTACAAAGATAATTGTATATGATCGTACGAATGGCCGTATATCAAACAATAAACATGCAAAACATTTCATTGGATCTCACTTTCTGGGTCTATAATGATAGTTCTAAAATTGTGCCTTCCTGCAATAGAGTTAAAGCCAAACAAAAATCAGGACGTCCTCAAATAAGATGATCGGAGGTCACAATAAGATACTCAAGGGTAGTAGGAGAGTAGTCAAGTCACTCCTTCTTAAGAGGGAATAAATAGTGAAGCGAGTAATGGAGGAAGATAGAGGGGGAGCGTAATGGCCTTAGGGGGCTAGATACTTTGAAGAGTTATCGTCAGTAATATACCATTGGTGTTTATTTTCTATGGTAAAATATCTATGGTAAACTGTCATGGGTTCAAATATCTGGTCATCAAATTATGCGTAAATTGTTTCTTTCTTTTTTTTCAGCTGACATACTTAATTTTTTCCTCGCCAATGACTTCTTGGCTCCTGGTCCCTATAAAAAAAATATTTTGAAAAACAATTCGGTAAATAAATGGATCAAACGTGTTACCGACAGCAAAACTAATTTATGTAATTTTTAATAGACTTCTAATTGTTCATAAGAAATCTTAAAATAAATCCCGAAACATCCTTAGAGCCGCTCAACTGTGCATGCCACAAAAAAGAACAGCTTTCGTTTGTCTTTCAAGATATTTATTTAAAAGTGTACCACCAATATTGTATTTAATTTTTTGTTATTCAGCTTGTTGTTGCTTCGGTATTTTTCATCCTACTATTTACTTCTTAGTCTGAAAGAAAAAAATGATGGGTTGCAGGCAAAGATATATAGCCTGAATAAATATAGTATTATTAACATATAAAGCCTACGTAAAATAGTAGCAGATGAAACGGTAAAAATAAGGCAGTATTGGCTAATGACAAAAAAGTAATATAACCAACTCAATTTACTTAAGTCCCGTCCGTCCTTGAAGGTCGTCTTGTGGTCTCTTTCTTCGTAATGGCTAGAATGCGCCTTCTGAACGTCTCGCGGCATTCTAATGGACTAAGAAGGTCCCAGAAACAGTGAGGCGCACATTTAGCCTTCCACTTCTTTGGGGGATGACCATGAGGGCAAGAATCGTGAATTTGTCTTGCGAAGAAAATTATCGGGAGACGGGACTTGCTCATCCGTTGGACATGGCTGAGCCACCGAAGTTGCTGGAGCTGGATCATGGTGGAGATTGTTTGTTCGACATTTTAGATTTTATCAAGGTAGGTCATTCCGATGATTTAGCAAACGTATTTAATTTCAAATGATGGGAAAAGAAACACTAATCAACTCCTATAAAAGCCAGTTAAGCCACCCTGGCCGAGTGAATCACACACTGGACTTGTAAGCCTATTTCCTTTTGGACAGCAGTTTGAATCCTGGTATAGCAAATCCTTTGGTTAGGGGTGGGGATCAATGGCATAACTCCATAAGCTCAGTCACTGAGAGTCTGGGGAGCTTATGGTTAAGGAGACTCCTGGACTTTAATTCTAGACTTTGATCTTAGACAATAGACTTTGTTTTGGATGAATTATGGCCCTTCCAAAAGAGTTATACGCTTCGAGAACGTCGTCGTGGACATAAAAAAAAAACAATATATGGAAAAGGAAACCAATTGGAAGTAATAAAAAGTATTTATTTTTTCTCCAAAACACTGTTTTAGCAAAAATATTTCCTACTTTTGCTGAAGACTTTTTATTACTTTCACCCTTTTCTAGAAAAATAAGGACAAAAATTAGCCTGTCCCTTAAAAATGTAAGGATAAGGATTCCGCCCGAACGGGATTTCTGGCTTAATTAAAGCTATTCTTGTAATCCTGACTACTTTAAATAAAATAAAAAAATCTCTGTTACCTGAGTTGAAGAAAGAAATAAATTAGGTCTTTGTATTTAATTCTGTTCTAAGACTATTAAATTTTATATCTTCAATTTCGCCTCCAAGGAGAATAATTCTAAAGAATCTTCTCATATTGGAGGGAGTTCTCTTTCAGAAACATTTGAAACTTTACTCATTAAAATTATTGTACAACACAGGAACAATTACGTTTTTCCAGTCTCGCTAAAAAGTTTCAGTTCCAGAGGCTATTACTCACTGCCTAGAGGCTTAGTAAACATTTACATAAGGTACGAGGCCTCTTCAACTATTATCTGGAATATGATCAAACAAAGCATGAAATTTAAGCAATTTTATCGGAACCAATTTTCATTACAAAATTAATAATGTCTGGTATGCATGGAGAAGTTGGCGTGTACTTGTACAATATGAATTCGGTTCTCTCAAATTAAGCAAATAATTGCTTTTGTGCGTTGTTTCACCGCTAAGACAGCAATTACGAATAGTAACTGTATTCTGGAGTTCTGGATTCCTTCTTTAGATGGGACATTATTAATTTATTCAGGAAGTAAAGATTTAAGAGAATTTCTGTTTTTTGCGCAGTGATGAAACCCCCATGTATATAAAAGTAGTCTATATTGAGAAGCAGTCTATATTGGAAAAGAATGAGAGGGAATGTAACTCTCTCACCCCTCCCAGTAAAGGTTTAGTAGAACAAGGGTAAATACAAAACAAATTTAATTTTCAAAGAAAAATTCATTAGTCTTACATTCCTCATTGACTTTTTACCCCTTTCCCAACAGAAAATTTGAAATGGTTCGTCACAACCTATGTCCACATAACCATGCTTATCACTCTTATCAGAGAGATTATAAGAATAAAGTTTATATCCATGGGTTTTCTATGCTTAAACCGCACCTCCTCCCACCCAAAATGAAAAACACAAAATCCTGGACATAACCTTGATGAAAAAAAAGTTTTTCACATCGTAAGTCATGCGATTGCTCTTGTATTATCTACGGTATATTACAGAGCCAATATGAGAAATATTCGGTACTGGTGGATTATACCTAACACAGCGCTATATATTGTCCAAGGAATGCAGACATGGAGACCCGTCAAACGGGGATTTGCTATCTAAATTGATCGCAAAGCGTCCTTTCTCATTGAATTTAAAATATTTAAACTGTTATTTTTTGGGGTTTAGGGGGGGGGAGGTAACAAGGTTAGGTTAGGTTGCGTATCTAATATATGCTAAACTTTACCCCACCCCCTTAATTTGCAAATATATAGCCCAAATTTGTTTCTAAACTACTATATATTCATCCTATTTTATTTTATATCATTAGCATTAACCAAACTTGACATCTTTCGTGTGATAGGTATATTGCACCAGTACCACATATTCAAGTAACATTATTCATAATCGGTGGAAATTACGAATAAACAGAAAGGAAACCGACTTCTTGTGAAAAGGCCATTTCGCGGGCTTCTCAAGGCTTCTCTTAGAACAAAAAGTTCAAAAAATTTTTGGGATTGTTTAATTAATAAGGCGACTGGAAGGTCAATTGAACCTTGTAGGCTAACAGAATAGACCAATTGAACTTTAAAGTTGTCTTAGCAAGATATTCAACTAAAAATGTTACTACGTTTGACTGGATTTTAGTAAACCAAATTTCTTTTCCCTTTTTATAGTTCAGGGGCACCAGTTCAAGACTTGACTAGGAAAAAAACATTATTTTTCTCCTAGAACGGCGCAATTACACTTCCAAAAAATTTCTATGCCCTGCCTTTCTAAAAAATTAATAAAAAAAAACTTACCAAAAAAGCTCTTCAACAAAAAGTAAAGAGCCATATTAAAACTAAAGACGAGCAGAAATTTAGTGTTCTATAAGGATTCTCAAATGGTGCCTGATTAACGATTATTAAGTCAATCTTTTTTTTTTATGAAGAAACTACGCAAAGAAGAGAGTAGGCGACTCTTAACGAAATTATAGGTTTTGTGTATAAGATTAAATAAAAAGAAAGTTTTTTTTAACTGAAAGTAACGAGTAACATTAAAACTTAAAACGAACAGAAATTATTACGTATATAAGGGGGTTCAACCCCTCGTCAATACCTCGCTCTTTACGCGAAAGTTCAAATTTTTTTCAACTTCTTTAAGAATGACCCCTGAATCACAAAGGGTTTAACTGGAATAAATAGCTCTTATGAAAGTACTAAAAAAAACTTTAGCGTAAATAGCAAGGTACTGACGAGGGGGCAAACCCCCTCATATACGTAATAATTTCTGTTCGTTTTAAGTTTTAATGTTGCTCCTTACTTTCAGTTGAAAAAACTTGTTTTTTTTTTAATTTAATTTATGATCGTTTTTTCAACAATGCTGGGAAATCCAGCGCTCCCAATCCAGCATTCCCTTCTGCCATGAAAAATTCATCCATGGAAAGATCCTCCCACGTAACCTTCTCCCCATGCCCCCGATTTTCTAGGAAAAATGGGTCGATACGATCACACTGGGAAGAAAAAGAAAAGAAAAACAAAGTAATATGCATCCGTGATCTTTCTTCTGGCAAAAGAAGTCCACATTTTTGCAGATAGAAGCTTGAAACCCCTACAATAGAGTTCTCTGTTATGCTGAATCTGATGGTGTGATTTTCATTAAGATTCTACGGCTTTTAGGGGGTGTTTCCTCCTTTTTTTTTCTAAATAAGGCAAATATTCTCAGGCTCATAACTTCTGATGGGTAGGACTAAACTTGATGAAACTGATATATTTGAAATCAGCATTAAAATCCAATTCTTTTGATGTATCTATTAGTATCAAAATTCCATTTTTTAGAGTACTATTGAGCCGGATCGTTCCTTACTTACAGTTCGTTGCCACGAACTGTTTGATAAGCTATTTCATAATATATCTTAGGATTCTCTATTTTTATATTAAATAAAAAAACAAATTTCTTTAACTGAAAGTAAGGAACGATATTAAAACTTAAAACGAACAGAAATTATTCCGTATATGAAAGGGGTCTCCTCCTCAACGCCTCGCTCTTTACGCTAAAGATGGACTCTGACACAACTCTACTTTTTGAAACAACAAAAACTTTAGCGTAAAGAGCGAGGCGTTGAGGATGGGACAGCCCCTTTCATATACAGAATAATTTCTGTTCGTTTTAAATTTTAATGTCGCTCCTTACTTTCAGTTAAAAAAAGTACGTGTTTTTATTTAATTTCTGAACGTTTTTCAACTAATTCAGTTCGAATTTGGCTCATCGTACATCAAAAAAAATTTTTATGTTAATTTTGGCAGGTTTGTTATATGAAGGGCTGTCCCCTCTTCAATCCTTGCTCTTTACGCTAAAGCTGTTAGTATTTTTAAAAAAGCTTCATATGCTAATTAAACACCCCCCTTGCTTCAGTAGACGCTCTTAAAAATTGGGAAAAACAGGCGAACTTTAGCGTAGAGAGGAATGTATTGAGGAGGGGGCAACCCTTCATATATGGAATAATTTCTGTTCGTTTTTCAAATAATGCCGTTAAATCACTCTCTATGAAATCCACCTTACGAAAAACTCTTCCATGGAAATTTCGTCCCACTTAAAGTGCACCCCCCCCCCCCGTCAAATTCCGTCCAAACAGTTCCATCCTCAATAGAATCCCCTCCCTGCAAAATAGCTTGCGGACGAATTAGCCAGTAAAATTCTTCTTAACATTCTTTCATTTGAATAATACTTTAATTTCTAATCAGTTTCTCTATCGCTCCAGAAATGCCCCCATCCGGAAATTATTTTCAGGAAATCAAAAGACGCAGAAAAAAAACCTAGACAATTCCCCCGGGCCGTCTGCAATTGAAAAAATTGGCAATGAGAATGTAAGACAATTAAAAAGAATTTCATATAGTAATTCTATAAAATCCCCTAGTGTAACATTTCCCCTGGAATATTCACTCCCTAAGAATTTCCATCCCCAAGTCTCTTTGTTGAAATCCACCACAAGCACAACCCTCCTCCTCCTCCCCCCCCCCCAAAAAAAAATGTATGTGAACTTCCCAATAACAAATATTATTAGTAAACAATGGGTGAATTTCATAACTTACAAGTCTCTCTCCGCGGACTGTGGGTGCTCATTTTACATCTAAAGACATAATTATTTCATCTTTCAACTAGAACAAAATGACTATCTCAAAATTTC
This sequence comes from Artemia sp. Kazakhstan ARC1039, assembly GCA_029168905.1. Classification (NCBI taxonomy): domain Eukaryota; kingdom Metazoa; phylum Arthropoda; class Branchiopoda; order Anostraca; family Artemiidae; genus Artemia; species Artemia sp. Kazakhstan ARC1039. The sequence goes on along the minus strand of JAQQPU010008402.1, from coordinate 21,584 downwards.
GAAAAGAATGGGCGTGGGAGGGGTCCCAGTTGCCCTCCAATCTCTTTGGTCACTAAAAACGGACATTAGAACTTTTAATTTCCGTTTCAATACACCCTCTCCCGGTCTTCTAAGACCATTATTTTGATACAACCACCCCTGGGGAAAAAAATAAATAAAATAATAAAAACACATCCGTCATCTGTCTTCTGGCAAAAATAGTAAATTCCACATTTTTGTAGATATGAGCTTGAAACTTCTACAGTAGGGTTCTCTGGTATGATGAATCTGATGATGTGATCTTCATTAAGATTTCTTTACTTTTAGGGGGCTTTCTGCCTCATTTCAAAAGTCTGGCAAATATTCTCAGGCTCGTAACTTTATATGGGTAACACTAAACTTGATGAATTTTATATATTTGGGATCAGCATAAAAACCTGATTGTTTTGATGTATCTATTGATATTAAAAATCCGTTTTTTAGAGTTTTGGTTACTACTGTGCCGTGTCAATCCTTAATTACAGTTTGTTACCACGAAGTGTTTGATAGTTCCTTCTACAGATATAGAAATTTTTATTTCTGGTTTGATTCCATTTTTTTTTCGTTTGTAACACCCATGGCGTTTATTTAAAGCAGCCCAGAATTAAATTTGGCTTCTACATATGGATTCTCATTATCACTTGTCTTCTAAACGCAGACAATTTGAGCCTTTTCTTGATGTCATGACGTCAAAATTGCATTTTTTTTTTTTTATTGGACCTTTAACTTTTGCCTTAGCTTGTCGTTTGTCATTTTGAAAGACATTTCGCTAAACCTTTGTTTCTATTAATTGTTCAGGTGGTGGGACAAAAACCTCTTCTTCTTCCAACGAACTATCTAGTCCAGATTTTTTATTTTCAAAGGTATGGTAGGCATTGATGACCTTATCCATGTCAAAATCCAAAACCAATTTGTTTTTATTATCTTTCTTATCCATGTATTTTTTTCAATTTGTTTGGTTTGTTTTAACTCGGCTTGTCTTTGGTTATAATGAAATACATATTGCCAAACCTTTGTGTTTTTAACAAAGATATGGTAGGTATTGATGACCTTATCCATGTCAAAATCCCAAACCCAATCATTATCGGAATCATTTTCAATTTATTTGCTTCGTTACACCTCGGCTTATCTTTCGTCTTTATGAAATACATATCGCCGAAGCTTTGTTTTTTTTTTTTAACAAAGATGTGGTAGGCATTGATGACCTTATCCATGTCAAAATCCCAAACCCAATCGTCATCGCTATCATTTTCAATTTTGACACGTTTTGATTCTTGCTGTCAAGGTTGATTTTTATCGACTCGCTCACATGCTCGGTGTCACATGTCTTTTAACTGCGTGTGTCTTTGCTCATCATTTTCATTTTTGACTCGCTCACATGTTTGGTGCCTCATGTCTTCTAACCTCACGTGTCTTTGCTCTTCATTTTCATTTTTAACACGCCGCCGCTGTTCTTCTAATCGCATGTGTCTTTGCTCTTCATTTTCATTTTTGACTCGCTCACTTGCTCGGTGTTGCATGTCTCCTAACCGCACGTGTCTTGGCTTTTCATTTTCATTTTTGACACGCTCTAATTGTCGTTTTCGCATATATTCTAACCGCCCATGTATTTGCTCTTCTTTTTCATTTTTAACACGTTTTTGGATTTTGACTACTTCAGACAATTTAGAAATGGCATTTGCTTTAGCTGCCAGTATTGGTGTTGTCGCAATTGATGGTCCAGGTTGTCAATTTTCACATCATATTACGTTTGATAGTTCAGGTTTTGTTTCCAAAGAATCATCATTTATAGTAACTGTAACTGCAAACTTTGATTCTTGGGCCTTCTAACAGACATTACATTATATAAATAATTGATGCGTTGGAAACACAACAATCTTATTTATGCTATGTATAACGTCATATAAGAAAATTCTTACATGATATCGTATATGATGTCATAAGAAATGCTTATATGATGTACTAGCCTAGTGCATGATGTCATTTTCAAAGACCGAAATTAAGGCTCCTAACGAGTTTTCTCAGACTTCCAACCTATCTAGATCATTTTTTTTTTCATGCGAGAATATTCCAAGATACCAATTTTCCCGAAAAAAAATATGGAGCCGTTTTCGAGAAATATGGCTTTTGTGAATCTCAGAATATATTTCAAGCCAAACCGGAAGGACCAACCCACTTAATTAAATTTAATGTAGAATTTCCCATAATCTTTGCACGTTTGATATCGTTGCTCTCCCCCCCCCCCCCCCTCTAAGGAATAAGTAACACCATCGAATACTACCTAGAACCCATATCCGACCCTGCAATTTTTTAGATTGCACTCATTTTCATAGATGGACAAAAATATCGAAAACACGGATTGTCGCATAAGAGAGAAATAGCCCTACTCGCCTGCTATGTATAAAAATAAAATAAGATCATATTTTTCTTATATGGGATTTGTTGTGTTGTAACAACTTTCTTTTAGCTTAAACACCTTTGATTTACTTCAGATCAAGGTGCTCCAATGCCATCATAAGCATACAAATACTAATAATTCACTTTTTATATAAAAATACAATGTATAATATAATACAAAATTTTAACTGTTATCTTTTTAAACAAAAGAGTGCATTGCTTTGTTCTGAACTGCAAGCTTTGAGAAAGGTTCTATTACTTTTTCTAGACACTAACAAGAGACCTGGCATTTCTCTCAGGATGGGTCTTGAATCCCCTGCTTACCCCAGAATTAGGTGCAAGAGAATTATATATTATGGAATAACCCGCCAATGGTTGCACGGAAAGTAAAGGCAAAAACAAATAAAATAAAGTGACTTTATACACAAGATCCTTGACTTGATATTAAATAAAAAAAACAAGTTTTTTTACCTGAAAGTAAGGAACGACGTTAAAACTTAAAACGAACAGAAATTATTCCATATATGAAAGAGGCTGTCCCCTCCTGAACGCCTCGTTCTTTACGCTAAAGTTTTTTATTGTTTAAAAAAATAGAGTTGTGAGAAAGTCAAACTTTAGCATAAAGAGCGAGGCGTTGAGGAGGGGACAGCCCCTTTCATATACGGAATAATTTCTGTTCGTTTTAAGTTTTAACGCCGTTCGGGTGACTTTGGGAAAAAATGAGCGTGGGAGGGGGCCTAGTTGCCCTCCATTTTTTTGGTCAGTTAAAAAGGTCACTAGAACTTTTAATTTCCGTTCCGATGAGCCCTCCCACGATATTCTAGGACCACTGGGTCGATACGATCACCCCTGGAAAAAAAAAAATAAAAAAAAAATAAACACGCACCCGTGATCTTTCTTCCGGCAAAAAATGCAAAATTCCAGATTTTTGTAAATAGGTGCTTGAAACCTCTACAGTAGGGTTCTCTGATACGCTGAATATGATGGTGTAATTTTCATTAAAGTTCTATAGCTTTTAGGGGGTCTTTCCCCTTTTTTCTAAAATCAGCCAAATTTTTTGAGGCGTGTAACTTTTGATGGGTAAGACTAAACTCGATGAAACTTATATATTTGAAATCAGCAGTAAAATCTGATTCTTTTGATGTATCTATTGGTATCAAAATTCCGTTTTTTAGAGTTTCGGTTACCATTGAGCCGGGTCGCTCCTTACTTACAATTCGTTACCACGAACTGTTTGATTAACACAACTGAAAATATTGTATGCAGTTATTTCAAGCCAACAAAAAGTTGTGTATTTTTATTTATGAAGACAAGAACATGAAATATAAAAATGGTACGATTTGAATATGTAGAGAAATGATTCGTTTTAACAAAAAAGACTTAAACCCACCTATACTCCTCCGCAGTCAAATGAATTTCAGGCTATAATAATGTTACAATTTCATGTTTTTCACGCAGTAAGAGTTTGGCTAAACAATTAGGGGAAAGAGGGTTACAAGTCGTAAAGAGTAAGACTGTTACAACTTTATAGGACATATCTCAGCAGTAAACTCTATGTGGATGTTCACAAATATGTATGTCTACACAGGACTTTCAAGATTTTTGTTGAGTAAATAATCTTGGTAGGGCTAGGGGGACCCCAAAAGAATTTTGTTTAGAGGGAGGTGGATTAAGGCTTTTGCTTCACCTGTATTTGCAAGGTCAATTTAAAGGACAGTGATTTTTCCCAAGAGGAACAGTCTTTCCACCTGCATTTTTGCGGCCAGTTTGCGAATAAAAGAAGCCGTAATCGAGCGGGGGGTGGGTGGGGGGGGGGGTTCAAGTCTTATAACTCCTCCCTTTGGATGTGCACTAGAGGACCGCTGCGTCAGCACCCTATCTACCTGACTTTGTGCACTTATGGGGGTTTTCCGGGTAGCTGCCAAAAAGTGTAAACGGATTTTTGAAAAGTCTTTTGAAAATCCCTTGTATATATGGTTGCTTAAAACAAAACAGGTGCAAAAACTCAAACTTTTTATTTAACTCTCTAAGATAACAGGGGGAGATAGCAATTGCCAGGGAAGACTATTTACTTGGTACTTATTATACAATAAAGTCTATCACTTTGAGCAGATGAGACAATGATAGACTAATTAAACATGTAATAAATAATGATCAGATAAGTTTGAAAATTTTTACCTATTTCAATCGAGCCGAACTAAAAAAATGTATTCTGCATTCCAATCTAGAAACAAAAGCGAGACACAACCACCAAAATTATAGCTTACCTATGCTAGCTATGTTTTAGAACTTGTCGATATTGTATTCATATGCTGTGCTCTCGAATAGGAACACAAATTATAATCATCACATCTGCTAACCCAAACAATCAAAGCAGATACTACTAAAACAACCACTTGGAAAGGGTACCAATAATAATTGTCAGATTTGATTTAATATTCTCCAAGACGAAGCTCAAAGTTAATAGACATTAAAAATCGTTTCGGCTTTATTTAATGGTATACTGAAGAAGTTACTAAATTGCAGAATAGCTGGCCAGAAGGTTAATTAGTAACTAAACAAATAAATTCTTTCCGAAATTAAAAAGGAAAGAAACTTCCTATGGGAATGAACAAAATCATATTTGGTGTTCGCTTAAATGCAACTACAAAAAAAATAATAATAAATATAATCACGCAATATCTATTAGTGTTATCCGGTTCTGACTATGGATAGATACTATAATTTTGTTTTGTAATTTGCAGTCGAAAGTTCTTCTGACTAAACGACTTGGGTGACTAAATTAAAGCCATGAATTAAAAAAAAAATAAGTTACGGCTCTGTAATACTAGTAATAAAAAATTGTTTTCGCAAAATCGAATTTAAAAGACCCAAAGCTGAGTTTTCCCAGACCACAAATACTGCATTGCTGAGCAAAAATTGTAATGCCTAAATTTAAATTGTCAAAAAAGCTATCATGTAATGGCGATCAACTTTAGAAGTAGATCTTTATTATTGAACAGATTCTCTTATACGATAAATGGAAAACTATTTCATAGAAACTTATCGAATACCTAGAGGTGTATAACATTTGATTACCTACCATTTTCTAGTTCCTGATTAATGAAAGACAAAAAGCTTCTTTTATATGAAAGTAAAGAACAAAATTTTAAAGAACATAAATTATTCCGTAGATGAGAAAGGTTTTCCCTCTTCATCCCCTCCGCTTTTTATGCTGCTTTAAAATACTTCTTGATCCCGTTCAGCGGCCTTTGTGCTTGAGCCGTCTTTCTCAAAGAATTAAGACAAACGGTAAAACTTTAGCTTGAAGAGTGGGGGTTGAGGTAGTTCCCCTCGTATATGGACTAATTCTGTTCATTTTAAGTTTTAATGTCAATCTTTAATTTCATATAATGAACTTGTTTTTTACATATTTGATTTTTGTTCGTTTTTAATAGCATGCCCAGGTTTACCCTATATGCGAATAGGACTACCTTAGTCCTTAGCCCCCAAAGTCGACTTTTCACTCAAAATTAAACTCTTGTACAGTAATACTTTGAGAAAAAGAGCTCACGGAGTGTATTTGACTATTCGAAATAAAGTGTAACTGTCAAGAATAAACTATCATCTCCACAAGGTGAGGAGAACATATCTCCACAGGCTATCTTTATAAACGAGCAATAATTGTATATGTATTTATGTATTTTTTCTCGAAAACGGTTCCATATTTTTCCGGGGAAATTGGCATCCTGAGATATTCTGGTCTAAAAAACGATCTAGATGGGTCAGAAGTTTGAAAAGTTCGTTAAGAGTCTTAATTTTTATTTTAAATATTTATGTGGGCAACGTCATTTTTATATAAATCAGTATTGCAATGACGTTGTCACACTTGTCAAACGTTTGTGGAAAAAGTGAAGATTTTCATGCATGGAGAAGCTTACATTAAATTGCTTAAAGAGTAAAAAATTGGTAACTGCAAAAATATTTGTATGTATTTTCACAATGGATTAGAACAATTCAAAAACCTTAAAAAGAAAACGAAAAGTTTGAAGCTTGGTAGAAATCATTGTTAGATATCGGACTAGGTTCAATAATCAAATACCTTTGAAAAGACTCCAGCACGAAAAGACATTAATAGCATAAAGAGCAAAAAATTGCTAATTGCAAAAAGATTTGTAAATATTTGACTAGAGATTACAACAATTCAAAAACCTTAAAAAAACATAGATAAGAAGCTCAGTAGATATCGTTGTTAGAAAAACATCATTACCGAATTTCTTTTGCTATAAGTATACGCAAAGTCTTTTTAAGACATGAAAAAAAAAGTTGAAAAAATTTTGAAGCTCAGTTCAGAATCACTAAAGTTATTATGTAAACTAAAAAAAATATTTACGGTGCCGGAGCAATAATTTTAATGTTTGAATTCAAACTAGAAAAATACATGCAAATTTTAAATTAGTTTGTTTTTTGTTAGATAAAATCAACTCGCTAAGTGATTAAGCCTACATGTTTGAACGAAACCATTTATATAATGTCAGTAGGAAGGCTCAAATGACAAAAATTTGCAATTATTACAAATGGTGATTCTCTATTTCGACAAGGGATTACAAAAATTCAAAAACCTTAAAAAAGAAAATCAAAAGTTTGAATCTTATTACATATCGTTGTTAGAAATCGAACTTGATTGGGCTTAAAGAGAAAAAAAACTGGTAATTGCAAAAATATAAAAAAAAAGCAATAAAAGTTTGAAGCTTAGTAGAAATCATTGTTAGAAATCGGAGCTGCTTAAGTTCTCCCTATAATTCTCTTGGATGAACTTATCTTTCTGAACCATTTTTATCTGTATTCATTTTGTTCGTTGGAAATTTACGGTTAAATTTATGATAATAAAAACATTGTCACGTTCAAGGTGGGACATCATAACTTTATGTTTTCTAATAGCTTATTATTAGACTAGAAAATAGCACTTGAACGTGTGCATCAAAAGAATAGAACAAAATAAGCCTCCACTAACCGGATTAATCTTCAACAACATTTTTAAGGGTGGAACGTATAAATGCTAGAGAATAAGATCATTAGCTGAGAAATGAGTTTGGAGAGTTTCCATCGACGTGGAAATAATTTGAATTAGAAGTCTATGCCAGTATACGTTTAGAAAAACTCCTTTTCCTCCATTATTTTTTCACATTTTTCTGGCGGGGATTTTAATTACTTTTGTCATGATTGCTTAGAGATTGTCTTTGGAAATGTTCCCATAAAGGGATTCCTTAAATTAGAATACAATAGCTTTAGAAAGGGCACATATGACTGTTTCAATTTATACAGAGTAACACAAATGCATATACAAAGAGATGCATGCAAATAAGATGGTCAGTATCAGCGCGACACGGAGATAGTTAAGCAGATGCACAAGTGTAAATTCAAGATCTTTGAATTTGCTAACTGATGTGGATACAAACTTGTCCGAAAAATTTATATTTTCATCCACAAATTTGCGCTTTACGTAGCGCAATGGTCCAAGTATTTATTGATCAGCTGAATGGAGCTTAATTGAGTGTTTATTAAGAACCAGCATTGCCAGCTTTTCAATTGTTTTAGCCGATATTATAGCGTGTGAAATTCCATTTCTGAAACACTTGTGTTATTCTTTCAAATTAATCTTTGGACGAGTTTCTACCACAATTTCTTTAATAAAATGCCAGAAATGAAGAAAAAAGGAAAACAAATGCGGGTGACACATTTGAAAAAAAAATCTATTTTTCGGCAGTTTCTAATAGTAAAACTTTTCTCCTTTTTAGATCTCTTTCGTCACTATTCTTAAAAATCCAAAGACAAATTCGGCCAAAAACTATTTTAATTAAAAAATTAGACATTGACTAAAAAAAATATCACGATATCAATAAAGGTATGAAATTTAAATTTCGTGAAATTGTATCGATATCAAAATTGGTAGTGGCATCACCGGAAAGGAATTTATTTGCACCTCCCCTTCTAAGAATGATTAGATTCTCGATTGTTGCACACGAAAGGTTGTCATTACCAAATTCATGAATGTGGTTAAAAACCCTTTGAAAATGATAAAAACATGGCATTTAAGAACCCAGAATCCGACTATAATTATAACTCCATTCGGGCAACATGCCTTTCAAATCCACGCCCTCTACATTTGATCATTTGAAAAAATGCCTAAGGATGGTTAACGCCAGAAAAACGTATAAAATATGAACTTCCTTGAAAAGCAGATTTTTGTTTGGCTTGAAGTGTTTTGACAACTTGCACAAATAGAGGTGGTGGACCTTGGACTTGTCTCCCCATTTACGTAGACGAAACTTAAGATAAATGCACCTTATTATATCAACCTTTTGATAGCGTGCATTGTACCATTTTTTTATGACTAGAAGTAGACCCCGGCGCAGCGCCGATGATGGAAGACCGGCGGTGGTGGGGCCAAAACAGCGCGCCGCCGCAGCGCCGCCTGCAAGATGGCGGCGCGTCGACGGCGCGATCAATGTTGACCGGAAACATTAATGTTTTTCATCAGTCTTTCTCAAATCACAGCTCAAATTTACAACAGATTCGAGCCTATTTACGAGTTCAAAAATTCACAAGTCGCTGGCTGGAAACTGGTCTTCTTCGTTATTCATCAAGAGAAGTAGAAATCTGGTAGAAACCAAATGGCTGTGGCGTTTCAGAACCCTTGCATAATACGAGTAGTTGAAGTATCTATTAGCTATGTATTCTTAACATAAATAATAATCAAAATTTTTAGTTTTTTTTCATCGAGCATTACTGCATACAAAACTTCAAATACCGTATCACAAAATTCGTCAGTTATCTGTTTAAAAACTTTGAATATAACTTTGAACTTAGAAGCTTAATTTTTTCATAATGCCCTTTGCCTATATCCGTTTTGTCACCTTTAAAACAGTTGAAATGGGCGACTTTGATATTGATTGGTTTTTTTTTTTTTTTTTGTTCTTTTGGATTCCTAAAAAGCCTTCTTGTATTAAAAACTGGTTTTTAATAACAATTAAAAAAAAATGCATTTTAAAGTATTTTTTGGCTTATTTATAAAATAATGTCATGTAGGCTAAGGCTGAACTGCTGCTTTTTTATTGCGTTTGGCTGCTCTTTTGGGTGTTGTTAATTTTTTCTTTTGGGGATTCATTCCAAATTATAAACTGATAAATACCTAATATCAGTCATATTATAAACTGTATCTAAAAGGAGTAAATTTATCAAATTGGAAAATACTTGATGAACAATTCACATGAAAACACTTCAATTACAAGGACACAAAAAACACTTAATAGTTTATTCGCTATGAAGAAAAACGAAGTGCCAGCTATTTTCTTAGGTAAAAAATGAAAAGCTCATCCGTTTTAAGTGTGATTAAATGAAATATAATGCAGACTGAAGTAGCTCCAGGAAAATGTTGAAATGTTCATCCTAGTTCGTCACTTTTAATCCAAGCAAAATGTTAGGACACTTA
>JAQQPU010008402.1:0-11298 GCA_029168905.1 Artemia sp. Kazakhstan ARC1039 | reverse complement strand
AAGTTAAAACTAAATATAGTTTTTAAGACCTTATGTATCCACCCATAAACTTTTTGCTGGTCCTTAGCTGGAGCTTAACTATGCAATACTTTATAATCCTAGGTTTTATTAGATAAATGGTCTATATAGTACAGGCAAATTAGAGTTTGACCCCCAAAAAATTGCAAAAGAAATTATTTTTGCACCAAGTTGTGGAGAAAAAAAAAGCTGAACAACATATCCAAAGTTGCACATTCTAGGTCGACGCAAAACTAGTTGTTTTTTTTTTGTTGCTTTTCGTGTCAATTTTTTCAGTTTTTTTTCTAAAAAACATGAACTGTCAGTAAATGTTCGTTTTTCTGTATTTGAAGCACCATCCCGCTGTAAAATGAAGAGCTGAGCCCGAAAATGAAAGCAAATATGATTTACAATGTACCAGAAAAGGGTTTCATAATCATCAATATGTGATTTTACCCTTCTCATCGTTGTGACCTCTTTTTTACCATACTATCAGAAGGAAACTTTTCTGACATACAATGATGAGCAGAGCCCCAAAATCAAATTAACCTGATGTAATGTCTACTAGAAAACCCTTTTCATATTCATCAATATGCACTTTTCTATTTTCATTTGACATGTTTCTCTTAGCACTTATTGTCCACCAATTCGCCGACTGTTGGTAAAAACAAATTGCAACAGAAATGATTTTTACACCATGTTGCAGAAGAAAAAAAAACTGAACGGCATATTCAAAGTTGTACATTCTAGGTCGACGCATAACTAGTTTTTGTTGCGTATCGTGTCAGTTTTCTCACTTTCCTAACAAAAAAAATAAGTTCCGGTAATTGTTCATTTTGCTTGAACTGAATTATTATTCCGATGTAAAAACACGAGATGAATATGAAAATGGAGTCAAATTTGGTGTACGGAATATAGAAAAACTTTCATAATCATCAATATGAGATTTTTACGCTTCTCGTCGTCGTGACCCCCATTTTTTCTTACCAGACCATCTTTCGCTGGCTAAATTGTCGGTTTTGAGATCCAATAATTAGTTAGCCTGAACCTGATCGTCGCTGGCTCCATCACCTGATGGGTCGGCCTAAAAAAAATGATCACAAGATGTTTATTAAAACATAAAACATATCAGAAAAGCGAAATCATCTATGAAACTAGTTTTCATCAGCCGACATTTAAAATCCCTCTTAGAATAAACTATTATCAACACACTGACTAGTCTTCACAACTGACAAAATTATCGAATCAACTTCATGAACATTTGAAAGACAGAATCAAACTCCGACTAGCATTCAAAATTTATTCTTTTAATTCAGATATCTAAGCTTCGACGGTCTCCTCATCGTTATAACTTTCGAGTCTTGGAGAGTTAGAACATGTTGTCCCTTTGCACGTTTTACACGCTGCAGTGCATGCTAAGCCGTTTTTAAAGCAGTCTACATCTCGTTGAGCTACATTCCAGTTGACAGGAGCACTTCACGATTTTCAGAAGTAGACGATGGGCTGGTAGGACATCAGTAGTCAATGGATGCAAGAAATCATCTTAATTTTTCCAACCCCATTCCTCGGCTTTAAGTTCAGAATCAGGACCTCCGCTCCATACCTGAACTTGGTAGAAAACCCTGTAACTGTGGAATTCAGCCACATCAGAAGTTGGTGGTAACTGTTCTGGGTGGACGAACGTGCTAGCAGTAGTCACCTTTTTCTTTAAAAACTTCCCTGCGGGGTTCATTTATATTTTCCCCTTTTGATGAACCATATATCATGAGCAGAGCGTCTTCTCCAGCAACCCTTACTTCCTCCTTCGAAGCTGACTTAAGCATGAAGACTGCAGTTTATGTACGAAAATCGGCATCTGTCACTAGCTTCTTCGGAGCAAGGCCTGTGAATCTGTGAAGTAGAGTCACAGCCTAAGATGGCGTGAGCAAAAAAAAATCAGATGGCATGTCTCTTGGCCAAGCTTTTCTTTAAATTTGTGAATATACCATATTCGGGGAGCTTTGTTCGACTTTGGTTCAGGTGCAAAGAATAGTTTCTTGCTTGATAGGTCACCATGATAACACAATAGAACCAAAAGATCAGTATCATCTCCAATGACGGTAGTGTCGTAATAACGGGAACAATCAGCAGCAGCTTGCACAATTGGAACATCTTCATCATTTGGTGCCTGGACAACGACGAAGCCTTTTGATCTGAGATAAACAGCCAACGAGCAGATAAATCTGGCCTTGTTTTTCTTGCAGGACAAGAAATCATCCTTTTTTTTCCTTCAGCTGCATAGCTGATGTGAAGAAGATCTCACGGCCGGTTATACGACTTCTCTTCGACTGGGCCATATCCTTTATGGTAGCTCCGCAATCGTAGCGGTCGAACACAATAGTGGCAGATGGACACTTTTGGGTCACGTAAGTAGCTTAATGGTCAAGGATTTCGGAGCATCGTTCTTTTTTTGTCCGTGGAATTCTGTACAGAAGAGCTCCACCGTTGATGATAAATGCATCTGGGAAGGAGAGTAGAGCGCTCCTCAAGATTGCAAGCCTGTGCTATAGCCTTTTCAAACTCTGGCTTGTTTGGAGACGGAAGCATGCAAGAACTGACAAAAAGTGATGCTGGGTAGGAACACAGTTCCTGTTGAAAGTACTCAGATTCCATGAGACTGATCCTCTTTGCTAGCGTGATGATCCTCTGAAAAAGGAGAGTGGGGTCCAGTTTTTTCCAATCTCCATCTGGATTCTGCTTTGTAGTAAATTGAACTGCCTGCTGTTTTCGTCGAAACACAAAATCAGCGACCAGCTTTCCAGACATGGAATCAATAATTTTTAGGCCTAAATCTCTAGCAGAATCAACGTTGGCAGATTCATAGGCTGTCAGATTGTTGGTGATGTTTTATAGTTGAAGATCCCCATTAAATGGTGGCAAGGCCTCCCATAGGGGGGGGGAGGCAGGAGGAGGCACCAACCCCCTCCTAGCTGAATGATGCTGCCTAATTTTTATGTTTTTGTTTTGAGATTTCTATTATATAGTATTAAAAGTTCAATTAGACCAGGTAAAGCCCCTCCCCCTGTAATTCAGCCTACGGGCGCTCATGAATGGTGATCCTTTTTCTAGAAAATCGATAACGATCTGGGTGTCTTTACAGTCTCTTAGTTGCTTTGACTCGGATGTTTCCTTATGTTGTTCACTAGTTCCATAGAAAACCTGTGACATACCCTCCGTCAGAAGATCTAGTGCAGAGCAGACTGGTCGAGACAGAACCCATAAAGACCTTTTAACCTCTGTCATACCACTTCCATCGGTACGGCCACCAGCCGTTTTGAGACAGCGCATGAACTCCTGCTCAATGACAAGACCCGTGGAGAGCCGTTTTTAGCTTGTTGGGTGGCAGATACATCGAACTTTTTGTATCTATAGATGAGGAGACATCGAACACAAGCATTAACGTGACTTAACAAATGATTACTTGGGGTAATTTTCAATTGTGACTTTTTAGCTTACGGCTTCATCCCGCAAATCACTTGGACAAAGCGTGGGACGAGACGTTGATATTTTTTATTGCATACGAAGGTCATCAAAGTGGTGTAGTTGCCTTCTGGTCTTCTAACATTAAGCGTTAACTGGAAATAAAAAAAAGTGCATGTTGATGAATATGAAACGGGTTTTCTAGTAGACATTATATCAGATTAATTTGATCTTTGGGCTCAGCTCATAATTGTATGTCAGAATAGTTGCCTTTTTATAGTATGGTGAAAAAGAGGTCACAGCGATAAGAAGAGTAAAATTACATATTGATGATTATGAAACTTTTTTCTGGTACATTGTACATCAAATTTGCTTCCATTTTCGGGCTCAGCTCTTCATTTTACATTAGGATGGTACTTCATATCCAGAAATACGAAAATTTACCGATATTTCCTTTTTTTAGAAAAAAAACTGAAAAATTTAAACGAAAAGCAAAAAAAAAATCTAGTTTTGCGTCGACCTAGACTGTGCAACTTTGGATATCTTAAGTTTTCTTTTATCTGCAATACGGTATAAAAATTATTTCGGTTGCAATTTCTTGGGGGTTGACCCATATTTTTGGCTAGTTTGCCTGTACTAATAATAGCGTAAGAATTTTTATAGACTACATAAATCTTTAGAAACGAGTGTCATACTGTGAGTTAGTTTTTCCTCAGAGACTGGGATTGGCACTTTTCTGTCGTATGGTCTTTTTTTTTCCTTAAATAAGGCACTAGATTTTGAATTTTTCATTCGAATGAGCCATCTTTCAATGGTTTTTGGTACCCAACCGACTAACCATATCTCAAACAATAAGCTGTACGTAAACTATAGTTCAGTCCCGGTTTCTAGGATTATAATAAGAGAAAGGTTGTGATTGGTAGTACACGTTCTGCGGATGAAGGATGACAGATTGTCAAAGATTGCCCTTGTTGGCCAACGGTCTAGGGCCAAACAAAAAATAGTTTTTCCCTGATTGGGGTTGGAGGATGTCGTTAGGAAATATTTAAGGGAAATGGGAACTTCCTGGGAAGGTGTTAAGAGGGGGGCCGTCCCCTCTTCATTCTTTATTGGGGGCCAGGCTGGTGAGGAGGAGGGTGTGCTTAGCTGTGTTAGCCCCAGGTGGCTGGGTGCTGTAGTGAGTTACTAGTAGTAGTAGTAGTAGTTCGATATAATCACCCTGAGGAAAAACCCGCATGCGTAATTGTCCCCCTCTGGAAACATAAAAATTCAAATTTTGGAGATAGTAGCTTCAGGGTTGAAGGTTTTCATAAATATTTAATTAGGTTTTGTAATATTGATCAGGAGCAGACCCCTTTTTGAGGTGCGCAGCCCTTTTCGTAGAGTTCTGAAACACTAGTGCTTTATTGAAAGCAAAAAGCCAACGCAACAAAACAGGATAAGAAGCCGAAAAATCCTGAAGTGGCCTGCAGAAAATAACAGACTAACTCAAAAGATCTCAGTAGTCTTTTATCGGCAATAAAGTCAGTATATTTTGCTACACGATTTTAGTCCTCTAAAGAGCTGAGGAATGCTTAGTTTTCACTAAAGCGTATCTTGGTTTTCAGTAAAGCGTGGTTGCAATATGATCCACCCCTCGTTTTTTAGAGTTTTGTTTTTTAGAGACAAGAGTCACTATTTAATGTAAGTTTTTTTCTACGAACCATTTGGACCAGAACCATCTTAAATATGAGGGATGCGGCAATCCCAACCACTTAACCTTTGTTTTTTTGTTGTTTTTTTTTGGTTTTTTAATTCGAGCTCAACATTCACAATAATGCTTCAATCATTCCTGAAAGACAATCACTCCTGAAAAAGTGCATCTTTAAAACATTTATTTAAAACAGTTATATGATAAGAAGATGTCGTCATACAACTTCCATATTGCAATTTTAGTCCAAAACTTTCATTCCTCAGAATGAAGAGATATTAGGGTGGACGCAGAGTCGTATCCAGGGTGGATTAGGGGGTTTGAACCCCCCTCCTTCTGAACTGTGTTTCTGACTCGTAAAAAAAAGTCACAAAAATTAATAAAAACAACTTTTTAAAGCTTATTTTGTGCCCCCCCCCCCAAAAAAAAAGAAACCTTTTGTAATAAGAGCAGGGCCACCGCCACCCTAAACCCTCTAAAGGCCAGAGCGTCATTTGTACTTCACTGAAAACAAAATATGCTTTAAATAGTTTCTGTTTTATCATTATTAATTGAAAAAACTTTTTCCACACAATAAGTTTTTCAAAAAAAAGTAAAGAACCAAAACTGAACAAAAAGAGAATCAAATAATCTACCAAGCATAAAACTACCAGAGATCAGTATCGATAAATAAATAAACCCAAAACAAACAGAAATCAAAATAAGTAACAGAGTTAAACTCAAAACGATTCGAAATTAATATGAGTAGGGTTCTACTCATATTAAAGATAGGGTGAAACAAATTCTTTTAAATGTTTTGATTTTTATAACTTTAAGAAATAAAAAATTAATTCAGATTTTAAGGAATAAATGTCACCATATTTACATTAAACTGAAAATGCAAATTTTTTCAGTAAAGTACAAAATATATTCTAGCTTTTAGAAAGCATAGGGGTTTAGAGCCCTACTCATATTAATTTCTGCTCGTTCTGCTCGTCGCTGTTATTTATTTTAAATTCTGTTTATTTTAGGTTTTATTTATTTATTAATACTTATTCGTGGTAGTTGTATGCTTGGTAGATTATTTGATTCTATTTTTGTTCAGTTTTGGATTAATTGAATTCTTTACTTTTTTTGAAAAACTTATTTTGCGGAAATTTTTTTTTAATTAACTTCTCTTCGTTTTATATTGACATAGTCTTTTTCAGGGAAAAAGACTGAGCCTCTTCTAAAGTCAAACAACCATCCCTTCCATAAAAACCCTAAATACCCCCTGGGCATAACTTACAACCCTTGTCCCTAATCTTTGGGGTTTGTTTCAACCCCAAAAGCCTTCTTATAGGATATTTAGACTATTTTGAATAGAATAGCTATCTCTATTAGATGTTTTTCGTAAAATTGTATGTAAAATTTCTATTACCCTAGGTTCACATAGATGATCACACAGGAGCGAAATTCGCCCGTCGCCGCAATTTAGTTGCCAACTTTGGCAATTTTAGTTGCTTCGTCAAGCAACTACCCAGAGTTGAAAAAAATCCAACTTTTATCGGGCAACTGAGTGATTTTTCGAGCAATTTTTTCAAAACAACAGCAACGATGGGAGAAACAAATGAAAACGATCAAACTGAGAAGTTAATTATGGCTGTCGAGTTTAATAAAATTATTTATGAAAAGAAGGAAAAGGGACATAAAAATGCAATTTTGGTCCTGAAAGCATGGGAGCAGGTGTCTAGAGCGACAGGATTACCAGGTGAGAACCATTAGCCTATGTCAGTGTGGGTCCACCTTTTTTCGTTACTGCAGTTGCAAGAAAGGCATGTAATATGGCACAGCAAAGTCTTGGTTTTTATCAGCAAGAAAAAATAGTGTTCAACTCACTGTATTTCTCTTCTTCTTTCGCCTTCTCACAGCAAGGGAAAGAAGTAAAACATCATTCTGATCCATTTCAACCATGCTCTTTTAATTTTTAATATTTTGCGGGTAAAAGTTGGACGACGTAAAAATCCTGTGTGAACATAACGGGGACTAAAATTGTTCATCGATGCAATTGACGAATATTGCCTATCGCAGCAACTGCTTCTGTGTGAACCTAGAGTTAGATGTATTTCGGGACAATACGACGTGTCTATGGGGAGTGGGGGAGAATAGCTGCCCTCTGATCACTCTTAAAAAGAGCACTAGAGCGTCTGATTGCAAATCCAATGAGTCCCCTCCAAAGTTTATATGGCCATGCTTTCTATAAAAAACCTTATATGCCCCCAGGGCATAACTTACAACCTTTGCCCTGAGGGCTGGGGAGATTTTTTATCCTCAAAGACATAATTTCCAGACTTTCAAATACATTGACGTAATGACTATTTCAAAATTTTGATTGGAAGTGTTTGGGAAATGATGGGCGTGGGGGGTGCATTTGCCCCCCCCCCCCCACGACTAATAAAAAAGGCACTAATAAAAAATCTTCGACTAATAAAAAAGGCACTAGTCCTCTCAATTTCCAATCGAAAGAGCCCTTTTTGAAGCCTTTATGACAAAACTTTCCATAAAAACCTTGTATGTCTCAAGGGCATAAATTAAGACCCTTGTCCTGAAGACTATGGGGGGGGGGGGGTTGTTATCCTCAAAAGCAAAATTTCCAGACTTTTCAACTACGTTGAACAGAATAGTCATATCAAAATGCTGATCAAAAATGTTTAGAGAAATGATGGGTGTGGGGGTGATTGTCCCTCTGATTTCTTTCGACCATTAAAAAGGGCAATAGCCCTCTCAACTTCCAATCGAATGGGCTCTTTTTGAAGTTTTTATGACAATGCTTTCGATAAAAACCTTATATGCCCCCAGGGCATAACTTAAAACCTTATCCCTTGGGGCTGTAGGGGGGGGGTGTCATACTTAAAGAAATAATTCCCAGACCCTTCAACTACGGTCAACAAAATGGCTATATCAAAGTGTTGATCGGGAGTGTTTGGGGAAATGATGGGCATGGGGGGGGTTATTCACCCTCCGATCACTTTTGACTATTAATAAGGGCACTGGCCTTTCAATTCACAATTGAATGAACCCTTTTGAATTTTCTACGTCAAAGCTTTCTATAAAAACCATATGCACCCTAGGGCATAACTTACAACCTTTGCCCTGGGGGCTGTGGGGGCTGTGTCATCTTCAAAGACATAATTTTCGGACCTTTCAACTATGTTGAACAAAATGGCTATCTCAAAATGTTTATTTAATGTGTTCGGGGAAATGGTTGGCGTGAGAGAGGGTTTATTTGCCCATCAATTACTCTCGACTATTAAAAAGGGCACGGGCCCCTTCAATTTCCAATAAATTGATCCCTTTTTGAAGTTTCTAATACAACACCTTCTATAAGAACCTTATATGCCTCCAGGGCATAACTTACAACCCTTGCCCTGAGGGTTGTTGGGAGGTTGTAAACCTCAAAGACCTAATTTTCAGAACTTTAAACTACGTTGAACTAAATACTTATCTCAAAATTTTTATTGGATGTGTTTTGGGAAGTGGTGGGCGTCATAAGGGGGTCAGTTGCCCTTCAATCACTTTCGACTATTAAAAAAGGCACTAGCCCTTTCGATTTCCTATCGAATGAGCCCTTTCTGAAGTTTCTACGACAACCCTTTCTATAAAAACCTTATATGCCCCCGAGGCATAAATTACAATCCTTACCCTGAGGGCTGTGGGGGGAGGGGATTGTCACCGTCAAAGACCTAATTTCCAGAACTTTCCATTACATTGAACAAAATGGCTATCTCAAAATTTTGATTGGGTGTGTTTGGGGAAATGGTGGACGTGAGTAGTATCGTATCAATTACTTTCAATTACACATGAAAATATACATTGAAATTGCTGTTGTTTTCAATTACACATGAAAATATACGTTGGAATTGCGCAAGAAAAACCCATGGTTGTGTCATTAAACACACATAATGGAATTTGAGGGTCGATAAAGTGAAATTATGTCACTATTCTAGTTTTTCTAAACCAGTATTGCATATAACTTAATTTACGTAGACAATGAACGATATTTTAATGTTTTGAATAATAGGAGTGTGAATGATTCTAATTAGTGATTGGATTGTCTGAAGGTGGAGAAAAAAAGGATTAAACTAATTAGCAGTTAAGGTAACCCCGAAGGAGTTGTTAACTCAGGTAATTTGTTATAAATTTTAAACAATATCAGTCTATGAAAATGGCTAACGACGAATCGGAAATGTTTGATTAACATTTGCAAAAAAAGGGGTAGTGGGATCTGCGAATTGGAGGAGATGGGGTGATTGTGTACTGTATAATACACAAGTGATGTTTTGGAGAGTATTGTCAATTTAAAATAGTTTAGAAATAAAAAAAAATAACAAGAAATGGCTGAAAAGTGTTTTGAGGGAGATGGGTTGCATGGAGGGTTGAGTTGCACGAGGGTTCAGTTAAAGGGGGTATAGTTACACGGGGGTTTAGTTCAATTGGGTCGAGTTGCACGAGAGTTCAGTAGCACGAGGGTTCAGTAGCACGGGGGTTCAGTTTTACAGGGTTTCGGTTATACAGGGGTTCAGTTACATAGAGGGTTCAGTTGCACGGGGGTTGAGTTAAATGGGGCTTGAGTTGCACGAGGGGTTCAGTTGCACGAGGGTTCAGTTACATGCGGATTCAGTTACACGGGGTTTAGTTAAATGTGGTTGAGTTGCACAGGGGGTTGAGTTGCACGAGGGTCCAGTTAAAGGGGGTTCAGTTGCACGGGGTTTAGTTAAATGTGGTTGAGTTGCAAAATTTAACAAGAAATGGCTGAAAAGTGTTTTGAGGGAGATGATTTGCATGGAGGGTTGAGTTGCACGAGAGTTCAGTTAAAGGGGGTACAGTTACACGGGGGTTTAGTTAAATTGGGTCGAGTTGCACGAGAGTTCAGTAGCACGAGGGTTCAGTAGCATGAGGGTTCAGTTGTACAGGGTTTCGGTTATACAGGGGTTCAGTTACATGGAGGGTTCAGTTGCACGGGGGGTTGATTTAAATGGGGCTTGAGTTGCACGAGAGTTGACTATAAATAAGGCTATTGCGTCTTTCTGAACTTTCTGTGAGAGGCGGGGGTAAGTATTTAGTTTAAATAATTCTAAGAGGAATTGAGTTTTTCTTTCATTGAAATGCAAGAGTTGGAATATTTCAGTAGTGTTTTGTCGTGGTTTAGCTTGTCACAGTTACATTCTCTTGATCTTTCAAAGTTCACTTTGGTTTTATTTCATTGAAATGCAAGAATTGGAATATTTCAGTAGTGTTCTGTCGTGGTTTACCTTGAAACAGATCCATTCTCTTGATTTTTCAAAGTTCATTTCGAATTTCTTTCATTGAAATGCAAGAGTTGGAATATTTCAGTAATGTTTTGTAGTGCTTTACCTTGTCACAGTTACACTCTCTTGATCTTTTAAAGTTCACTTTGGTTTTATTTCATTGAAATGCAAGAGTTGGAATATTTCAGTAGTGTTTTTGCCTGATTCCATGTGGTTTTTCTTTACTTGGTGCCCATTAAAAACGAAATTTTTGTGTTAAATAAGAAGTTTCTGTATATTTTAAAAGAGCTTTAAGGGGTTTGAGAGACTCAGTTGCCTGATTCTATGTGGTTTTTCTTTACTTGGTGCCCATTAAAAACGAAATGTTTGTGTTAAATAAGTAGTTTCTGTATCTTTTAAAAGAGCTTTAAGGGGTTTGAGAGACTCAGTTGCCTGATTCCGTTTGAATTTCTTTCGTGAAATGCAAGAATTGGAATATTTCAGTAGTGTCTTGTCGTGGTTTATCTTGTCACAGCTACATTCTCATGATTTTTCAAAGTTCATTTTGGATTTCTTTCGTTGAAATGCAAGAGTTGGAATATTTCAGTAGTGACTTGTTGTGCTTTACCTTGTCACAGTTACATTCTCTTGATTTTTCGAAGTTCATTTTGAATTTCTGTCGTGAAATGCAAGAGTTGGAATATTTCAGTAGTGTTTTGTTGTGCTTTACCCTGTCACGGTTACATTCTGATGATTTTCATAGTTCATTTTGAATTTCTTTCATTGATATGTAAGAGTTGGAATATTTCAGTAGTATTTTGTTGTGCTTTACCTTATCACAGTTACATTCTCTTAATTTTTCAAAATGAACTTTTGAAAAATTAAGAGAATGTAACTGTGATAAGG
>JAQQPU010008401.1:20475-34137 GCA_029168905.1 Artemia sp. Kazakhstan ARC1039 | reverse complement strand
AAAAAAAATACAACAAAAAGAAGAATGTAAGGAAAAGAAGAATCTAAGAAGAATAATGTGAGAAGAAGATTTATATAAGAAGAAAGGTAAAAGGATGAATATAAGAAGAAGAAGAATGTTGGAAGAAGAAAAATAAGAGGAATTTAGAAAGAAGCAGAATGTTGCAAGAAAAAGAAAAGGAAGAAGAAGAAGAATAATATAGGAAGAAGAATGTGAGAAGATGAAGTTATGAATGTATTTAGGAACAATGTAGAAAGAAGAAGAAGAGTGTAAGAAGACGATGAATACAAGAAAAAGAAAAATGTAAGGAAAAGCTGAACGTAAGAAGAAGAAGAATTTGAGAAGAAAAAGGATGCAAGAAGAAGAGGAATATCAGAACAAGAAGAAAGTAAGAAGAAGAATAAGTTCATGAGTAGAAGAACGTTAGAAGAAGAAGAATTTAAGAAGAAGCTTAAAAGGAAGAATATAAGAATGTAAGATGAAGAAAAATGTAAGAAGGAGAAGAATATGAAGAATGAAGAACAATAAGAATGTTGGAAGATGAAGAATGCTGGTAAAAAAAAAGAATAGAAGAATGTAGGAAGAAGAAGAATTTTGGGAGAATTTAGGAAGAATGTCAGAAAATTAAAGGAAGAATATAAGAAGAGTGTTGGAAGAATGTTAGAAGAAGAAAAATGTAAGCAGAAGATGAAGAATATAAGAAGAAGAAGAATGTAGAAAGGATAATGGAACAATATAGGAAAAGTTGAAGAACATTTTAGAAAGAATATAGGAAGAATTCTTTTCTTCTTACGTTGTTTTGCTTTAAACATTCTTCCTACATGTTTCATATATTTTTTCTTCATTTTTTTCCTTTTATTTTGTCCTAATATTATATAAATCGCCATTAAATAAAAATTGAATTCTTATATTTTAATTTCGCATTGTATCCTTTTTCCTTTTTTAGTTCTATTGTTTTTACAAAAGAGAAATGTTGTGAAATTATCGCGGGAATACATGAAAGCTAAATTCCTTTTCTTTTTTCCTTACACACTGACTGCTTCATACTAGTGCTTGTTTGTCTCTGCCTCGTATTTTCCTTTTGGAAAATACGGAAAATACTTTTGGAAAAAAGGAAGTATTTTCCTTTTGGCCTCTGTTATTTTCCAAAAAGTTTCTCAAAAAATCAATTTCACACGTCTCATTTTCAATTTAAGCTGGCCTAGCCCCTTTCAAATCTCCAACCGTTATAGAACTCTCTTCTAAGAATAGGACGTTTTCGCTTTTTTTGAATGAACACTTCCAAATTTCCCTCTTGTGAGAACATTTACTGTAAGAATAAGTACGCCGAAAAATCTGCGTAGTTTTATTTTAGCGCAGGGTTACCACCAAGGTTACGTTCTTCCTTTTTTGGTACGTTTTAAATAAAACGGTACGTTTTACGTCACGGTCTTAAAAACATTACATTTTTGTTACGTTTTTTTAATTTATGTTACAATTATGTTACGCTTTTGAATAATGAAGAAGTTTCACACTTTCTGAGTAATCTATTTTTCCCCCCTGAAAAAAACCGCTGTTCCCATTTTAATTACACTGACATGAGTATCGACAATTTTTCACATCGCGGTCATTTAATCTTATCAAGCAATCACTCAGTTATCAGGATGAGAAAATACCCACTTCGCCTACTCGCATAGTAGGTTAAGATAACATTCTCTCTCATGAGCATACGCGATTATCATTTGTTTAGTGACAAGCGACAATAGTCAGTATTGTCACTAATGTATTACGGTAATTACTTGGGTAAAAAAAAATAAAAACTGTCTTCCTACTTTAGTAACTGACAAAAATGAGCACTTGAACAAGGTCTAGACTCTACTCATCCATCCAGCTCCCTAGGACAAAACAGCTGCGGTCCCATATATAACTGTATAAACGCATTTCATCGTTGTGGCGAATCTTGTGATGACATTCTTTCTTGTTACAATTTTTCTTGTTCTTTCATATTGTAAAGTAAAAATATTATGTGTCGATTTTTTTTAATATATTCCTAGGGCTATATCCCGGACCAACAGGGGGGTGGGTGTATTTTCAGAAAAGAGGCCATGATATTTGGAAATAGTATAAAATAAATAATTTAATGGTACTGCTTATGTGTTTAGAATGTTTTCTTCAGAAAAGAAAAATCACTAGATATTTGACTTTAGAAAACGACAAACTAGATTAATGCCCAATTTTATGAAGAAGATAACAGTCTTGTATCTGTCTAGGGTAGGTTTACAGTTTACTTAAATACTTATTCATAGGGACCACACAGGCTGGACTGGGGATCCAACACCCTGAAAAAGTAAATTTCTCGGTATTTCTTTATTAAATTATAGGTTTTTATTATCCTTCTTAATTTTCTTAATTAAATCATTCCATGTCATTTTTATTAACTCACTGATCTTTTTGTTCCATCTTCCTTATATTTCTTTGTCACACAATTTTTTTTTTAATTTGTGAACTATTTTTCAACCACTTTCGAATGTTCAGTTACTTCCCACTTTTATCAGTATAGCACAACGGTAAAAGCACATCCCGAGGCTGTGTGCAACGGCCGTAGAGGTACCTGCAGGGTTCTTTGACCCTTAAATTGCGGGGAATAGGTAGCGGGGCTCTACGCTTCCCTCGTTTTTCCTCGGCGTAAAAGACCCGATGTTACGGCCCGCATGAGCGCATCCACGAACATAGCCACAAATGATGGCAGGTGATAAGCTTGTCCTTAACCCGCTACTGAATTTTGTTTCTCGTGCTTTGAAATCTGGTAATCGGTCTGATGAGATTGCGAAAACCGCGGCAGAATTTTTCAAGAAAGATGAAATCCAAGTGGCGAAAGGATTTATATGGAGGGATTCTGCTATTAGTACTCGTATGAGCATGAAAGTTATTATGACTGACAATATCTCTGACATTCTGAAATTGCTCAAATATTGCGACGAAAAGAAAATTGCCCTCCCTAAATACGTCATCTATGAGCCAGGTGAAGTACCAGATGAAGTACCCATTGTTCCTGGGGAAGTAGTTGCACAGGCGTTATGTGCTAACGATAGATCTGTTGAGGCAAAAGTTAAACAACCATATTTCTACGGAATAGCACGTCACGTTCCTACAGATATGAGCGATGAAGAACTCTGCGAGGTTATTCCGAACTGTTTGAGAGCATTGCAGTTGGGTAATTCTAGGTTATTCAAACTTCAGTTTTCTTCCAAAGTGGATCTTGAAAATGCCATTAAATCACCCCCAGTGATTCATTACGAACGCATCCCAATCTCTGAATATCTGTTTCTTCCAATGAGATGTTTCAATTGTCAAGCATTTGGTCACGCGGCCAAATTCTGCAAGAACGAAGCCAAGTGTTCTAGATGTGGGGATAAACACAGTAGCACTAAGGACAACCCTTGCAGAAAACCGATCAAATGTGCACTCTGTGGTTCGGACAAGCATCCTTGTTACAATTTCAGCTGTCCGGAAGCGCAAAAGTTACTTGCAGTTAAGAAATGAATCGCGAAGTAAGTCTGATTAGTTGGAACATTAACGGAAATGTAATCAACAAACTGCCTATCCTCGAAAACCTAATTCGCAATCATAACATTGTATGTCTCCTAGAACATTTCCTGATTAATGAAGGGACTGAACTTTTAAATATCGGTGATTCAATCGATCTTTTTGCTGTTGGTGCGAAATCGAGTGGTAGTGGCCGGCCGTCAGGTGGTATCGCAATCCTTGCTTCAAAGCCTTTACGCGCGACAGTTTTCCAAGTATCCGATAATTTTATTGCGATCAAGGTTGAACGGACAATAATCTTCTCAGTTTATATGCCTACGGACTACAAATCATCTAGATCATAATCCAAGTTCTTTAGTGCTTGTCGGAAATTAGCAAACGCTATTGCAAATTGTCGCACCCAAGATTTGTCGTACATTGTTGCCGGAGATATGAACTGTGATTTTGTTGAATCCGGAAAGCCCTAGATCCCAAGTACTCTCGACTACATGCGCTGGTCTAAACATAGTAGAAAATGATCTCGATTTCACGTATGTGCATAACTCTGGGGCAACTTCATCTCTTGATATTATAATGTGTTCTCATCAACCAGTTCCCCTCTGCCAGTCACATGTGGATACGTCTATCAGCGCATCTGACCACTTACCAGTTAGTTATGTTTTCCCACCTAGTACATCTTCGAACTACAACCCGGATTTACCCAGTGAAAGAAAATGGCATCAGAAAGTTATGTGGGATAAAATTAATACCCCTTTGTACCATAAGATATGTGACGATATTTTAGCAAGAATTCGCGTCCCTTAAAATCTACTTCATAAATCTTCTTCAGTTGCAGCAAGTGACAAACAAAAACTGATCAATATATACTGTAGCGAAATAGTTCATGCCCAGCAGCGTGCGGAAAAGGCTGCAGTACCGATTTGTCGCGTTCGGATTGGCTCGGAAATACCCCACTGGTCCGATAATTCGGATCTTGTAAATGCGTGTGCGGACGTGAAATTCTGGTTAAGAATGTGGATAGATAATGACCGACCAAGGCATGGTATAGTGAACTCCATCCGATAAAAATACTAAGCGAAGATTCGCAAAACCCTCGCTATACATCGTGCTATGATTATTGAATGTGATAGTAAATATATAAAGCAAGAACCCGATCGCATGTGGAAATTCCTAAAAAAGAAGAAACGTAAAGAATCAGTTGATGTTCTGCCCAGTGAGAGTGAGTGGGTTAAATATTTTACGCACGAGTTTTCATCGCCTAGTGCTGATCTGGAAATAAAATTTTCTATTGAGCTCGATGCGAGTCTTGCGGAATGTGAACAGGAAGTTGGTTTTGTTGTTTATAATTCATCAGTCAGTGAGGCACTCTCGAAACTGAAGAAGAAGTTGTCGAGGGTGATAGATAACCTGTGCGGATAGCATCTGCAAGCAGGAAGTCAGAACCTTGTCGAGCACCTTTGTCTCCTGTACCAAATGATTTTTAATGCTGGGGTTGTTCCAGACCTATTCTGCACGTGTGTAATTACTCCTGTATTAAAGAAGGGAAAAGACGGGGGGCAGTGTTCTTCTTACCGCCCGATAACTGTCGTGCCTATACTGTGCAAATTATTTGAATTGCTTGTTGTAAATAGGCTTAGTGCTACATGTAACTCGCCGGATAACCAATTTGGTTTCAAGAAGAAAATGAGTAGAGAACACGCGCATTATTTAATTGCTAATTTATTGATTGACGCCGATGATTCAAATGAGACTTTGTATTTTGCCGGTCACGATGTCAACCGCGCGTTTGATTCCGGTGTGCACCCTCAGATATTGTTGTCGGCACGGAAACGTGGCGTGGATAAGTCTATTATACGCGCACTGAGGAATATGTATAGTAATTTAAAAGCGCGTGTAAATGTACCTTGTGTTAATGCTTTAACCCTATCTTCTAGTCTTATACCCGTAGAGAAGGGAATACGCCATGGAGCACTTACTTCACCACCGCTATTCAATAATAATATTATTTCATCGCAAGAACCGGTTCAGTCTTCATGTATCTTTAGAGGTCTCAATGTTTCGCTGATCGATTATGCCGACGACATTTTGAACGCGAGTAGAGCACTTATAGGCATCGAAGAGACTTTTCGTGTTTTGAGTAAGGAGTATGGTAACATAGGTCTTTTTTTCAATCCCCGGAAGAGTGAAGTGCTCGTATTTAATAGCCGCGTTAAAGATAGTGTACCAGTTAATGTTATTTTCGGAATTTATACGATTAAGTCTTCGTCTAAGATTATGTACCTCGGCCTTCCAATTTCTAGCGATCTTAAAGAAACCCGCGATTGCCTTGTTTTGTTGTTCGCTGTAAAGACACGCAGAGCTTATAGAATGCTCGTTTCAATGAAGTGCCACTTTAAACGTTTTCTACTTGCAAGGGTGTATAATGCTTTTGTTTTGCAACATGTGCTAGCCCTATCTCCGTTTTGGAAAATATTTACCTCGTCTGATCACCGCAATATTCGGTCTATTTTCTACAGACATGGCAAGTATCTGCTTCGTCTTCCAGTTTGGATGAGGAATTCGAATATATCTCTGAAGTATGGTATAGCCGACCCGCTTATAGCTGTATTGAATCGCCGTGTTCGATTTGCAAAGCCGTTTGAACCAAGCCTCTCTTCATTATATGTCGCAATAACTTAAATTTGTCTTTTTTGTTTGTCGTAGGAATGTTCTTAATCTTGTTTTTCTGTAGTTGAGTTTTCTTCGGATATTTTTTTGTTATTTGATGTTACTTTTTTTTTCTTTTCTTGTACTCCATTTACAGCATTTTGTATGTTTAATAATGGGTAATAAAATAATAATAAAAATAATAATATTTTTTAAATTGGAAAATTAAAAATTTGAAAATATTAAATATAAGTGAAAATTCGGGGCAAAAAATCGATTCGTTTTTGCATAGTTTGATCTTTTTTACTTGTATTCCTCAACTCAGCGACTTTTTCCGTTTATGCATTTAAAACCTAGATAAATTTGGTGTTTATGTTATGTAAAACCCAATGCTTTTTGTGCCCCTCGTGTTAATTTTATTCATATATTCTTGAGAAAAAATTCTCTACTTTATAGTTCATTTTGAAAATTAGTTTAATTTTTTTTATTGTTTGACCCCCTCCCCTAAAAATTCTGTGTTCGTACATGGACTTGTGAGACCCATCAAAACATCTTTAGGCTAACATTCTTGTGGTTGAATTGTGTGAACTCTTCTTTTACTTCTGACTTTCTTTTGGTTGGGAGTTACGAATCAAATTACAAACGGAAAAATGTATATTATGCAAAATAACTGTTGTTTCGTATTAGAACTGAAGACAACGATTAAATTATTTTTTGTTCGATGAAATAAAAACGAAACAAAAACTCTATCATTCGGAATCGCTGAAATCTTCATGTTCGAACGATGCAAATTTGAAGCTAGAGGAGGTGAGACTGAGACTGAGCCCATTTGAAATATTAGACGGGAAGGGAGCAATTAAAATGATTTTTCGGGTGTTTTTAAGAAGCTGGATTTATTAAGATCGTTTTATTGAAATTTAAAAATAAAAAAAATCTAGTCGGTTTTCTTCTTTTCTTCAAAACTCTAAAATGTCCTGTGTTTATTGATTTGCCTTTTATTTTGTACGTATTACTCATCAACTTTTGGTTTAAAACACCAATAATGGCAATTAAAAACAACAAGATATGCAAAATAGTTGCCTGGGGTTTTATAAACGCATCAGGGGGGTGGTATTTCTGTTTTGCAGGTAAACTGAAAGCAGCACTTGCAGTTGAATAAATAGGAATTTCCTGAAGGTAAAGAAGCATGAATTGTTATTATTGTATACTTCTTAGACATCTTTTAAAAGTTGGAGGGAAGATTCTAATGAGATTACGTAAAAATATATTTTAAAAATTATACAGGCAAAAAATGTCCCATCCCCCTTTTAAGTACCGCTCTTGATAGCGAAATTAAGGCACCTTGCCTTGAAAAGAGACTTTCCTATCAAAAGTTACAAAAAGTTACGTTTTAAGAGTTGGACGCTACGAAATTTGTTGGTTTGGCGGCAACCCTGTTATTGCGTTGTGTGTAGCAGTTTGGTGAATAAAAATTTGAAATATTAAGCACGTGAAATCTGTCTCACATAAGTATTTCACTTAACTCGACTTATCGCTTTTGGTAGATGATAGCCTACATTAAATACAATGATAGAGTTCTAAAACTGAATTCATTTCTTACCTCAATGCTCAACTTGTGCTCTCTTTAGGGCTGAATTGATGCTTAGAATAGTTTGAGAGTTTTTGAAATTTCAACCAGGTTTTTATTGGTTGAAATGCTTGGGGAGTAAAATTCTAATTTAGCTGCTTTTGGCTATCTTGGAAAGGGGTTAGGCTAGGAAAATAAAATTTCAGGGATGGGTCTACAGGCTAAAGTATGCCTTGGAAGGTTTTTTTGAAGTACCTATTCCACTCCTTCTCCCTCTAGAGGGTCCTGAAATTTGCCTATATGACAGGTCTATTATACCTATTGAAAATTTGACAAAACAATATCTTACTTTAATTTTCAGTTATCAGTTTATTTTTATCTGGCTTTAGTTCTGAAAATGCAATTCCTGTTATTTGAGTAAAATTTTAAGCCTGGTCAATGTTTTTTTTTCAAAATTTAGGAAATGTATTAGCATATCTTTAAAACCTTATAAATTGGGATTGGGCAAAGTTGTGAAGCTGAAAACAATTTTATTGTACTTTATTTAAGCAGAAGATCTATTTTGCAAGGTTTCACTTGTATAACACTTAGATTTTTAAAGGTCAAAAATAAAAAATCCAGGGATGGTTCTATGGGCTAAAGTATGTCCTTGGAAGTTTTTTTGAATTACTTACCTCCCCTCCTTCTCCCTTTAGAGGGTCCTGACCTTTGATGACCTTTAAAAATCTGTGTGTTATCAAAGTGAAATCATGCAAAATAGATCTTTTGCTTAAATGAAGTACAACAAAATTGTTATCAGCTTCACAACTTTGCTCAGTCCCAATTTAAAGATATGCAAATACATTTTCAAAATTTTGAAAACAAACATTGGTATGGCCTAAAATTCTACTAAAATAACAGGAATTGCATTTTCAGAACTAGAGCCAGAGAAAAAGAAACCGGTTACTGAAAATTAAGGTAAAATGTTGTTTTGTTAAAATTTCAATCAATATCTACCAAATCATATTATTGAGTTAGGACTAAAGTGAATACACCATTTGATGCCTTTTTTTATGCTGATTACAAATATAATAAGCATTTCAATTGGAAATTAATTTCAGCCCCCCCTCTATATATGCCAATTCAGGGTTAGGTTAGGTATAGCCTATATAGGGGGGGGGGGGCTGAAATTCATTTCCGATAGAAATGCTTATTATATTCATAATCAGCATAAAAAAAGGCATCAAATGGTGTATTCACTTTATTCCTAACTCAATAATATGATTTGGTAGATATTGACCAAAATTTCAACCTGTCATGTAGGCAATTTTCAGGACCCTCTAGAGAGAGAAGGAGTGGAGGTAGGTACTTCAAAACACATTCTTGGGACTTATGTAGCCTGTAGACCTATATCTGATAGTTTCATTTTCCTAACCTAACCTTTTTCCAAGATAGCCAAAAGTAGCTAAAGTAGAATTGTACCTGACAAACTAGTTAGGGTAATAGCCCATAACAACAAAATTATTACCTTAGGGAATTCCCATCAGCAAAGCTTTTTGCTTGGTGCAAGACTTTTTCTGGTATGGAGATTAAGATTAGTGCTTCAAAATTTCTTCCTAGAAGTTCATTAAGGCCCTGGATACATTTTTGAGGGTGTCATTCACTCAACTCAACCCCTTTCCAAGATATCAAAAACCCTTAAACTAAAATTCTTACCAAATTTCTCAGTGTTTTGGTTAAATTGACAGACAGCAACAGGCCCTGTTGAAATAGAGGTGACTCTGTCAAAACTTCCCTGAACATGTAAAACAGATGAGAAACAATTGGTGTCAAAATCCCCTGACAAAAACAGTTGTTGAATTAGTGGGTACTCTCTCAACAGCAAGAGATTTTGATGATGATTATTACTTTTTTTTTCATAAAAACTGTTTTTATTAAATTGTAGTTTTACTGATTTGATGCTAGATTTTTCCATCATCTGAAGAACTGCCACTTGACCCCATACCATGTTCATATTTTTAAGCATTTGACTTGGTTGATCACAGCATCCTAGTTCATCTATCACTGAATAACTTTGAAGTAGACCCTATCTTAGTAAATTTTGTGTATGTTTTCTTTCAAATAGATACCAAGTTGGAAAATACTAAAATGTTCTCTCTGATCCCCTCCCTACTTGGTGTAGAATTTCTTAAGGAACCTTGTAAGGACCACTTGTATATCTATTAATGGTTAATGAAATTGGTAAGAGATTCCCCCAAAGGTGTTAATGTGTAGATTACCTGCTGATCCTTGAAGTATGTCATTAAAATATCCAAAGTGGCCCTCACAAAATCCTACCCATGTTTAGGACATGGCTAAGAATTTACATACAAATGTAATTCCATTAAGTCAATTATAAGAACAATATACTTCTTAAAATTCTTGAAATCTACTCCTGTTTATTTAGTCCCTAGGCTGTCCCACCCAAAATCCTAGTGAAACATGTTAAACTCCTTGATGTCACAAATTTCTAATAGTCTTAAGTAGGGCATGCATATTTCAATAATTCTGGACTTTCCAGACAAAGGATAATCAAAACCAAAATTTTTAAGGTGAATTATTATGGCAGATTAACTTTGAAATGGCCAAATGTTGACAACATTTTCACTATGAACAATAAAGAAATCTTTGCTGGACCATTAAAGCTGAGAGCAACTGGGCCATTCCTGATAGCATTTGGATATACTATTCTTCTGGCATATATATAAGAATGGGGAAAAACAAAAAAGGCATATGACATAGGTCACACAATTGCACTCCATATGTTTCACTACACTCCAATTAACTTCCAATACCTGATACATTTTTTTCAGTTTTTTGCTTCCACTATCTGGATAGTGTTTTATACATTTACAAATTAAACAAAGTTGGAGAAACAAAGAAATAAATTAAAAAGAATAGGCATGTTGAATGCTCAAGGATCTGCCCACAAGCATTCCCCGAGTATTACTTTTCTGATAAAACTTCAAACTTCTAATTAAACAGTAAGATTCCTAGATGTTATTCCTACATACTGAAACCCTTTTCAAACCAAAAGTCTTTAAGTTAGGCCTTCCAGAGTAGAAAAAGTTTTTTTTTACAAAAAACTGTCAAATCATTGGTGCCTTTACCCTAAACTTATCACTATCTTTCAAATTTGTTCTAGCTCCCCCTTTCAGACTCCTTTCAGCTTCATGCAAAATCTCTTGGTACTTCCTTGTTAGCTAGTACATACTTGAGAATTTGTATTGCAAACATGAGACAATATCCAGTTTTGATGGTCTTTGTACCAGACAATCAGCTTTTGCTTGGTGGGGAAACTACATTGTAGCTATATTTTAATTAACTATTTAGTCTGTATTTTGGTTAGGTTAGTTTAGGTTATGTATTTAATATAATGCAGACTGAGTGGCCCCATTTCCTTATTCTTTGTTGTAGTTTCCATAATTTTGTTACTTATTGTATTTTCATCATATTTTGGTATATTTCATTGTGATTAACACAACTTCAATTCTTGGGTGTTAACTGGCTAAAAAGGAAGTATCCATCTTTTGCTAGCTTATTTACTTCCTGTGTTTCTAGCTTAAGAAAAATAATAATTTGACTTAAAGTCTACTACAGTTAAAAAAATTTTAACTCTTCCAAAATTTTTACATGAAGAAATTTGAAAATTTATGACTTTTCATTTATAATGCCATCATATAATTTTTAACTACCCCAAATGAGACTTCATCAGTGGTCTAGAATTATAGATTCATATAAAAGGAGTAAAAACCTCTAAAAAACTGCTGGAAATTAGGCTCCTATAAAAGGGGTAAAAGCTTCCAAAATCTGCTTGAAAGTAGACAAAATGCTATTACAGTATAAACTGCCAGTACAAATTGAAATCATGCTTTAAAAACTGCTGGAGTCCACTTGAAATAACACTAAATGGATGTTAAATCTGAACCATTGGACATAAATTTGTAAAATAGATTTTTAATTTTAGATAGATTTTGAATCTGACAGTAGCCTAGAATTGTAAATAATTTTAAGACTTTCATCTGACAGCAGTCATTATGAGTATGATGTCTGAAAAAAAGAAACATCTTTGCATTTTTTTTATTTATTGGGCCAGTCTTTACAAAAGAATCAAAATGTAATGCATCAAAATGTAATGCAAGGAAACTAATCATTTTAAGAAAACTTTATGCTAAGAATTGAGGCTATTTTTGCATAAGGATATACCTTAAGTTGCATCTCCAGCAAGATAATGTACTGTTGAACCTCCCGTAGAAAGTCTTGCTGGTGTTTTTTGAGGTTATGATCTGACATCCCAGTTTAGCCTCCATTCAGCATTGACCAAGTCTTGATCAACTGCTTTTTGATGGCTTCTGGGGTTTGAGAATGAGCAGTGGCTTTGGATAGGCTGTTTCAGAATGAGACAGAACAGTCTGAGAGTAAGTGTTGGCTCTCTTGCCTAGTGCAACATGGGACCTGGAACTTCTGTTTTGTCCTCTTGTTGAAATTGAGAGGGACAGGGAGAAGACATGATTTAATAGATCACTTCCCTGCAATTTACAATTTGTTATTAAGTCTTTTCTTTTCCAACAGTATACTAAAGTGTGGAGTTTGAACAGGGTGAGACATTACTTGTAAGTTTTGTCTTGTGGTTTTGGGATAAGCTTTGTCACCCTTCTTTGAACACTCTCCAGTACCTTCACATCTATCTTATAGCTGAGAAAGGCTAGGGCCATGCCAAACTCCAAGTGAGGTTGGACCATGGCCTTATAAAGCTTCAATATCACACTTGGCTTCTTGGTGGTGAATGTTTGTTTTATCAGGCCAAGAGCTTGGTTTGCTTTTGTAACTTGAACTTGTATGTGACTACAAAATTTCAACTCATAGTCAAAAATGGCTCCTAGATCCTTCTCTTCACTAACTGTCTCAAGCTGGTGGTCTCCTAAATGATATGGATAGCCTATTTCGGATTTGGTTTTGGACATTTATGGATGGTTTCTATTTGGTATATTTGAACAAGATGCTAAGGGAGCTAGCTAATTTGATTGCTGTTTTCTCTGCTGCATTGAAAAACAGTCTGATGGCATTTTTCATTGTTTGATGAACTTTCAATTGTATCTATAAAATGTGATTTCTTTCTAGCATTTTTTTTTCACTAGCTTACTGCATTTGAAGTCTGAAAAATATAATTTTTTATTTATGTTTTTGATAGCAGCAACAGCTGGTTAGCAGTTAACTAAAACAAAGATTTTTTGTAAGTGGAATAAAATCTCTGAGATAATGGCCATATTTCAATAGATTAGTGTGAATTTTGCTTTGTGAAAGATTATTTTCCACATCAACAGAACAAGGTATCCCCAAATCCAATGTTGATTCACTTACAATCTTTACAAATTTCTGGTACTCAATTTTCGTGTGAGTGATGCATTTGTTTAAGAAAACAAGAATTATCATAGGCAGCAACAGTGCTGCCTAAGTAAAGAATAATGTTGGCACAATGTATTATTTTTTTTGGGGGGGGGGGGGGTTTAGACCAGGGCACTTCGTATCAAAGGAGTTGTCATAGAAACTTCAAAAAGGGCTCATTTGATTGGAAATTGGAATGGCTAATGTCCTTTTTAACAGTCGAAAGTGATTGGAAGGCAACTAACACCCCTTCCACATCCACCATCTCCCCAAACACATCCAATCAAAATTTTGAGATAGCCCTTTTGTCTGACGTAGATAATTTCCAAATAGAAATTATGTTTTTGAGGAGGACACTTCCCCCACAGCCCTCTGGGCAAGGGTTGTAAGTTATGCCCTGGGGGCATATAAGGTTTTTTTATGGAAAGCTTTTTTGTAGAAACTTCAAAAAGGGCCCATTTGATTGGAAATTCTAAGGGCTAGTGCCCTTTTTAATAGTCAAACGTGATTCGAGGGCAACT
>JAQQPU010008401.1:0-19515 GCA_029168905.1 Artemia sp. Kazakhstan ARC1039 | reverse complement strand
TTTTTTTTATTTAATTTCTGATCGTTTTTTAGTTAATGCAGCTTTTATTTGCATAAAAATTTTACTTTTCTTTTGCTAAATGGATGTCTTTACAAATTAACTTACGTAACTAACTTCTATATTCGTATATTTTTCTTCTGGCAAAAAATACAAAGTTGCAGATTTTTGCAGATATGAGCTTGAAACCTATGTAATAGGGTTTTCTGATACGCTGAATCTGACGGTGTGATTTTCATTAAAATTCTTTCACTTGTAGGGGATGTTTCCCCCCTCTTTAAGAAATCGAGTAAATTTTCTCAGGCTCGTAGCCTTTGATGAGTAATACTAAACTTAATAAAATTTATATATTTAGAATCAGCATTATAAACACATTCTTTTGATACATTTATTGACATCAAAATTCCGTTTTTAAAAGTTTCGAATACTAGTGAGCCGTATCGCTTGTTTTTTTATTGTTTTTTTTTATTACGTATATGTTATTACGTATATGAGGGGGTTCTCCCCTTAGTCAATACCACGCTCTTTACATTAAAAGTTAGAAAAAATTTTGATTCACAAACCCCTGAATCACAAAGGACGTTTAATTAGAATAGATAGCTCTTTTGAAAGCACTAAAAAAAACTGTAGCGTAAAGAGCGAGGTATTGACTTGGGGGAGAACCTCCTCACATAAGTTATAATTTCTGTTCGTTTTAAGTTCTAATATTCCTTCTTACATTTCAGTTGAAAAAACTTGTTTTTTTTTTATTTAATTTCTGATCGTTTTTTAAATAATGCTTGGAAATCCAGGTCCCCTTCATAGAAATGTCCCTTACCCCAAAGAAACATCCTCCAAGGAAATATTCTCCAGAGTAACCCCCTCCTCTAGCCCCCCCCCCCCTCCAGAAAAAATTCTTCCTGAAAATGGTTGTATACTTCCCAATAACCAATAAATAATGCTGGCAAGTCCGGCGCCCCCTTCATGGCAATTTCCCTTCCCCCAAGAAAACTTCCTTAATGAACAGATCCTCCAACATAACCCCCGACCCATCCTTCCCTCCCACTACCAGAAAAAAAACCTCCTGAAAACTTCTGTATACTTCCCAATAACCAATACTATATGTTAACATTGGGTAAAGTTCATAACTTTTAGCCCTCCCTCTGGATACTTCGGGGGATTAAATCATCCTAAAAGACATATTTATCATATTTTTGACCATGCTGAACAAAATGGCTATCTCAAAATTTTGATCGGGTGACTTTGGGAAAAAAATGAGCGTGGGAGGGGGCCTAGTTGCCCTCCATTTTTTTTGGTCACTTAAAAAGGGCACTAGAACTTTTAATTTCCGTTCCAATGAGCCCTCCCACGATATTCTAGGACCACTGGGTCGATACGATCACCCCTGGGGAAAAAAAAACAAACAAACAAACAAATAAACACGCATCCGTGATCTTTCTTCTGGCAAAAAATGGAAAATTCCACTTTTTTGTAGATAGGAGCTTGAAACCTCTACAGTAGGGTTCTCTGATACGCTGAATATGATGGTGTGATTTTCATTAAGGTTCTATAACTTTTAGGGGGTCTTTCCCCCTTTTTTTGAAAATCAGCCAAATTTTCTCAGGCGTGTAACTTTTGATGGGTAGCACTAAACTTGATGAAAGCTATATATTTAAAATCAGCATTGCAACCTGATTCTTTTGATATATCTATTGGTATCAAAAACCTGTTTTCTAGAGTTTCGGTTACCATTGAGCCGGGTTGCTCCTTACTTACAGTTCGTTACCACAAACTGTTTGATAAGTGATTGAAGGGCAACTACCCGCCCCCCCCCCCACGCCCAACATTTCCCCAAACACATCCAATCAAAATTTTGAGATAGCCATTTTGTTCAACGTAGTTGGAAGTTCTGGAAATTAGGTCTTTGAAGATGACACTCCCCCACAGCCCTCAGGACAAGGTTGTAAGCTATGCCCTGGGGGTCATATAAGGTTCTTATAGAAAGTGTTGGCGTAGAAAATTCAAAAAGGGCTCATTTGCTTGAAAATTGAAATGGCTAGTGCCATTTTTAATAGTTGAAAATTATTGGAGGGCAAGTAACCCCTCTCACACCCACCATTTCTCCAAACACATACAATCAGAATTTTGAGATAGCCATTTTTCAACATAGGTGAAAATTCTGGAAATTTTGTCTTTGAGGATGATACCCCCCTCAGAGCCCTTAGGGCAGGGGGTTATAAGTCATGCCCTGGGGGCATATAAGGTTTTTATTGAAAGCTTTGTTGTACATTCTTGAAAAAGGGCTCATTCAAATGGAAATTAATAGGGCTTGTGCCCTTGTTAATAGTCGAAAGTGATTGAAGGGCAACTAACCCCCCTCTCACGCCCACTATTTCCCTAAAAACACACCCAAACAAAATTTTGAGATATTCATTTTGTTCAGTGTAGTTGAAAGTTCTGGAAATTATGTATTTGACAATGACAAACCACCAAAAGCCCCCATGGTAAAGGTTGTAAGTTATGCCCTGGGGGCATATAAGGTTTTTATACATAGCATTGTCATAGAAACTTCAAAAGGGGCTCATTCAATTGGAAGTTGAGAGGACTAGTGCCCTTTTTAATAGTTGAAAGTGATTGAAGGGTAACTAACCCCCCTTTTACAACCACCATTTCCCTGAACACATCCAATCAAAATTTTCAGATAGCCATTTTGTTCAACATAGTTGAAAATTCTGGAAATTAGGTCTTTGAGGATAACACTCCCCCCAGAGCTCTTGGGGCTTAGGTTGTAAGTTATACCCTTGGGGCATATATGGTTTTTAATGAAAACCTTGTGTAAAAACTTGAAAAAGGGCTCATTAGATTGGAAATTCAAAGGGCTAGTGCCCCTTTTAATAGTTGAAAGTGATTGGAGGGCAACTACCCCCCCCCCTCTCACGCCCACCTTTTCCCCTAACACATCCAATCAAAATTTTGAGATAGCCATTTTGTTCAATGTAGTTGAAAGTTCTGGAAATTAGGTTTTTTTGGATGACAACCCGGCACAGCACTCAGAGCAATGGTTGTAAGTTATGCCCAGGGGGCATTTAAGGTTTTTATAAAAAGCTTTGATGTAGAAACTTCAAAAAGGGCTCTTTCGATTGGAAATTTATAAGGCTAGTGCCCTTTTTAATAGTTGACAGTGATTGGAAAGCAACTAACACCCCTTCTAAGCCCACCATTACCCGAAACACATCAAATCAAAATTTTGAGATAGCCATTTTGTTCAATGCAGTTGAAAGTTCTGGATATTATGTCTTTAAGCAGGACACTCCCCTCACAGTCTTCAGGGCAAAGGTTATAAGTTATGCCCTGGGGGCATATAAGGTCTTTATTGAATGCTTTGTTGCAGAAACTCTAAAAAGGGCTCCTTCAATTGGAAATTCAAAGGGCTAGTGCCCTTTTTAATAGTCAAAAGTGATAGGAGGGCAATTAATCCCCCTCTCACACCCATCTTTTCCCCAAACATATCCAATCAAATTTTTAGATAGCCATTTTGTTCAACGTAGTTGAAAGTTTTGGAAATTCTTTCTTTAAATGGATAATTAAAAAAAAAAAATATCTTTTTTTTTCTAGAAAAAATTCTTTTAAATGTTTTCACTTTTCTAACTTTAAGAAATCAAAAATCAATTGAGATTTTAAGTAATAAAAATCAGCGTATGTATACTAAACTGACAATGCAAATTTTTTTCAGTAACTTCCTTTTTTTCAGCAAAGTACAAATTATATTCTGGCTTTTAGAAAGCTTGGGGTTTATAACCCTACTCATATTAATTTCTGCTTGTTTTGAGTTTGAATTTTATTTATTTTAAATTCTGTTTGTTTTGGGTTTCATTTATTATTGATACTGATTTGTGGTAGTTGTATTCTTGGTAGATTATTTGATTCTATTTTTGTCCATTTTGGTTTAATGGAGTTCTTTGCTTTTTTAAAAACTTATTTTGTTGAAATTTTTTTTTTTTAATTAATCAGTGTCATATGCCAACTGTTATGAAAATCAAAATAGTCTAAATTAGGTTTTTTAAAGAATTTTGAAAAATGTGTGTTAACTTAAAAAGTCCTAATGTGACTAAAACTAGTATACTGCTCAAATTATTAGCGCTGTTCTTTTAAAACCTAGAGTTAAAAAAGGATACTCTAACCAAATCTAAAGATTTTTTTTTTCTTCCCATGTTAAGACAGGTATTGCCTGGTTTCAATCTATTTCCATGCAAAATTTTTCCAAGATAGCAGAAAGCCCCTCATCTAAAATTTAACCTTTTTGCCTTATCAGTGAAACTTCATTTACTTGGTTATTATGTTTGCTTCTAGTTCTATTAAGTCCCTACCTTGCCTTCATAATGCATAGATTGAGCCCCTGGCTAAATAATGATTATAGCTAAGCCAATATAGGAAACAAGGGAAGGCCCAAGTCAGAAGCCTTGGATATGGCACATTGCATAAAATTAATGAGATTTCTTGAGGTCTTTAAGCTTTTCCAGAATCTATATACAGCAGGGTTGTGATTTGTGAAACTTAGTACTTTTAAAGCATGCCATACTGAAAACTAAAAGTACAGTTTTCCTAGTCCCCATGAAAATTTGCTATCAAAATACAATTTTCACTCCATGCTGCAAAAATGTTGATTTCTATGCAGGATTTTAATGCGGGCATTTTAAATTTTTGACTCAGGACAAAATAACAAATGTTGCAAAATCATCATAAAGTCATCAGACGGGAAAGTAATATAATCCACTTATAATATAATAATATAATATAAGTCATATAAATAGACAACTCAACACAGAAGGGGTTACCTTAAGGTTTTTTTTTCTTTTCTTTTTGTACACAGACAGTAAATAGAATATAAACTAAGCAAATGTGTCTTCTGTATATTCTACAGCTATATTAAGCAAAGAAAATAAAAGCAAAATGAGAAACATGAAATGTTACAATTAAGAACACCAAAAAATATAACAAATGGCCATGGGCATAATTTCTGCATTTAGATTGGAGAACATGTGAAGGTCTGCATCTTGGGGTTCTAGGGGGTGTGAGATACCCTTCAGGAGGATCAATCAATCAATTTATTTACTGCGCCGTATTATTATAAAAATAGCATTGGTATTGTCAACAATCAATTTAAAGCACTAAAATCAATCAACTATGTACAATTATTAAATGGTTTGATAAAATATGGTACAAATGAAGATAAGTAGTGCTGACTTCAATTCGGTGCTGGTTGTTTCAGAAAAACTTTAACAGTAGCTTTGCTCCTTGTCGCAGGACCGTCAATTCTTGGCTCTAAAAAGCCCTTAAGATGCTTCTATGCCATTGTGAAAGAAGGCATTGGTGGCCGAACTTCATGACTGCTTCGTGTCTGCGTTGGAATAGGGCTTTGAGACCAAGCCTCTGGAGACTCTCTTTGTATGAAGTGTAGGCTTGGCCGAGGATGATGCGGCAAGCCCGTTTCTGCATCTTTTCTATTGGAAAAGGGGGTTTTCCAGGGCCCTCCCCAGAAGATTTATGAAAATGCAAGCTTAAATGTGTTTCTAAGCTCTCTGAAAACTTATTTTGGGAAATTATTTTATAATGGGTACCAGTAGTAGAAAACCAAAGGTGACGTGGGGTGCCCTGTGTCTTCAGTAGCGGTACCCTTATGTGGTACCCTTATGAAGAAAAGGTAGCCTACTATTTAGAAAATATGGTACTGAGTTAATTAGAAAAACATTACACAATTTATAATAGAAAAGACACACACATCAAACAAACCTAGATTTAAGTTGGCAGTTCTGATTCCATGCCTGTCCAGTACTGGAGGCCCACTGGTGGATTCTTGGTGCCTAGCATGTATCCATTTTTTCACACTACTTTACCCTATCAAACTTCAAACAAAACTAGTGCTATTGTATTTTTGCTGTATGATTGTTAACTTAATAAAAAATTAATTGAAAATGTACTAAAAAATTAATTGAAAATGTAGTTATGTTTTGACAAAAAAATGAACCTGGCAACATATAAACCATTTTTTCACCAGGTATCATTTTTAGATTTACTGAAACAAAATAATATATTGAAGGCTAATCACTGTTCACTACAGGTAATGCTAGAGTGTTATCTCTGATATATTGCTAGGCAATCCTAGAATGTTATCTCTGATATGAATTCCTTTTACTGATTCACTTCTTTTTGAAATATGGTATGGAAATATGGTAATTTTCTTACTTCTAACAACACCATTATTATCAACTTTCAGGCTAGTCAGAGTTCAATATTTTTACCACCACTTAACGCTGTCAATAATTTTCAATGTAACTTTAGAGTTCTCTTTATTATTCTCAGATTTCATCTGCGATATTTTTGATGACAAGCTCTTTGAAGGGAGTCTCAGTTTAGCTTTCAAGGTGTGAAGAACTCTTTTGCAGCAAGATTTGGATAAAAACGCATGTCTTGCTTATATAGCAGTGAATAGTGTTAAGAATTACATCACACTGTAGACAATTCAATGCAAAACGGGACAGCTGAAGATCTGTCACATTATTCCGTTTAATCTATGTACGAATCACACAAACAAAAATATAAATAATCAAGTGTATGTTGGCGATCCGAGAAATGAACACGGTTACTGCAGACCGGATTTGACTCTCACTTTTGACCAAGTGA
Source organism: Artemia sp. Kazakhstan ARC1039 (assembly GCA_029168905.1). NCBI lineage: Eukaryota > Metazoa > Arthropoda > Branchiopoda > Anostraca > Artemiidae > Artemia > Artemia sp. Kazakhstan ARC1039. Next base: position 12,858 of record JAQQPU010008401.1, on the reverse strand, counting down.
CAGTGGCAATGGCTTCGGGAATTGATGTACCTAGTCAAAATGATGACGAAATTCTATGTCCCGTCCAACGACAAAAGTGTCGCTGTGTTATTAGGACTGCTGAAAGACGTTTTTGGAAATGTAAAAAAAGTCCCTGGCGGGAAAGACAATGTCGAAGAAATATGCGACCGGATCCTCGTTCTACATCAGAATGTTATTGAACAGAACTCAGAAGTACTTTGTAACGAGAATCGCCATCTGCAAACAATTGTGAAACTGCAAGAACGTATGGGTGACCTGAATAAAACACCAATTTCTGTGTTTGGCTGCGACCAGTCGACTGTGACCTCGCCCTGTTAGTTTGCATCAGCGGCACGTGGCCCAAGTGTTTATTCGGTCATTCTGGAACCCATTGAATCTGACAAAAATGGTGATAAACGTCTGGATCGAAATGATTTAGGAAAGCTGATCAAAAGTTTTTACCGGGCTATTGACGAATACAACAAAAATTTTGCTATGAAAAAGACAGTAGGCTACCAGCAAAGAATGGCTAAATTATGCTTGAACTGGGTTCAGAGTCCGATGCAGAAGAGGCAATTTCTGCATTTAACAAGAAAGTAGAGGTGAAAAAGCATAAAGCTGTGCAAGTGAAGAAAAAGGTGCCGAGAATAATCGTGTATGGCGTTACGGAGTGTGAAGATGCCGATTCGTTTCCACGCAGAGTTTTTGAGAAGCAGTCGTCAATTCAGCCAGTATCTGATGTATTAGCTGTGACTGATGGGTTAAGCAATCATAGTAATCATGTTGTTGGTGGTGACTTTAATGCTAAAAGCCCGATTTGGATGACAAGTTGCAATAATGTTAGAAGAGGGAAAGAATTCAATTCAATTTATTCGAATAAAAACATAACACAAACATCAATAACAATAAAGATCCTAGAAGAGTACTTGTTAAGGACCAAGAAAATAAAAAAATAAAGTAACACTGAAAAAAAGAAAAAAAAATAGAAGAATAAAACATAGGTAATTAAAGAAAATTGGTTAAAAATTGAAAGATTAAATTGTATTATCAAGTTTTGTTACATTTTTGTACAGCTTGCAGAAACTTGTGGCTAGTGCAACACTGGAGGGTATTTTGTTCCATTGAAGAATAGATTTGTAAATGGGAGATTGCTGGGCAGCACTAAAAACATATTTAGGAATTATAAAGGCTCTATTGGATGAACTGAGACAGTGGGCTTCCAAATTATTAATATTATAATAGGTTAGTAGTTGAGGAGGAAGATTATTGTGGAAAGCAGAGTAAACAAGCGATAAGTTTAGTTTTTGTATGATTTGATCAAGTGGAGCTATGCCAAAATCTGAATACAAATCAGGGGTTGGATATGGACAGGGAAACCAAAAAACTGATTTAATGGCACGGTTTTGGGCAAATTTGAATTTTTTAGTGAAGGACCGGTTTGTATTTCCCCAAACTGCTCCGCAATAAGAAAAGGAAGGAAAAATAAAGGAATAATAGAGGGTAACTAGGATGTCAGGAGGAAGAAAATAATTCACACGGTTAATCATAGCTACTTGTCTCAGAATTATTGCTGTGATGTAAGAAATATGATTAGAGAATGACAAGCATGAGTCAATAAATACACCAAGAAACTTGGCAACCTCCACTTGTGAGACGATGTCGGAGGAGTACTTGAGACCAAGAGCAGGTTGAATTACGTTTTTGTTGTAGGGGTTCTGAATAATACTATTTTACTTTTTTTGCTATTAATGGTCATGTTATTTGTTGGCACCACGCCTGGACTCTGTTCAGAAGGACTTGGGCAGAGGTTATTGCCGATGGTAAATTGGTGCCAGTGATAAATAAGTTGCTGTCATCAGCAAATAGTACAGGATACACTGAAGGGCCCAGGTCCGTAACAAGATCATTGATACATAGGAGAAATAAAATAGGGCCTAGAACGGAACCTTGCGGGACACCCCTCCGAACAGGTAAGGGCTGAGAGGATACTCCACCTAAGCTCACACTCTGTACCCTTCCAGATAGATAAGAATCAAACCAAAAGAGGGGAACACCACGAATACCGTAACTATTTAATTTACTTATTAAAATAATATGATCGACCGTGTCAAAGGCCTTAGAGAAATCCAAAAATAAGCCCAATACAGTTTTTTTAAGGTCGAGTTGTGAGCGTATGAACTGTGTGGCGTCAATTAAAGCATGAGAAGTTGAAAATTTCGGCCTAAAGCCATATTGGTGAGGAGAAATCAAGGAAACGGAGTGCTGATTGTCAAACAGAAAGGGAGACAGACGTCTGAAGATGATTCTCTCAAGCACTTTGGATATAACATGAAGAATTGAGATTGGACGATAATTACCTATCTCAGTTGGATCGCCCTTTTTAAGAACTGGAATAACAATGGCTGACTTTAGTAAATCAGGAAAACCCCGTGGGTTAAAGATAGGTTGGCAGTATGCTTGATGGGCTCGTAAACAAAAGGAGATATGGTCTTCAGGAGCTTATTACTTAATCCAAGACAGTCAGGTGTAAAACTGATAGGGAGAGAACCGATGATTTGAAGTACCTCATTGCTATCAGTTGGGCAGAAAAACATGGATCTAAAATTGAAAAATAATTGAAAAGAATTGATTTGTAGGAACATTGGAAAAATAATTATTAATTGCATCAGGTGCATGTAAAGGGTCAATTAATCTACCATTTGTGTCTTTAAGGCGAATAGGTATAGACTTTGATTTTCTATCTTTTGAGAGTATATCATTAATAGTGGACCAAATCTTTTTCAGGTCTTCTTTGCAATTGAGAATTTTTGTATAATGATAATTTTTCGTCGCTTCACGGATGAGTTTATTTTATAAGTTTTTATAATTTGATAGGTCAATATCACTACTGGTCTTACAGGCTAGCTTATATAATTTGTTTTTACGATATGAGGAGACAATGAGGCTATGTGACATCCAGGGGCAAATAGGGATAGTTTTCCGGCTAGGTTTACGAATAGGAAAAGTTGAATGGATAATCTCACTTAGCCTTTGCGCAAAACCATTTGTGGCAGAATTTACCTCTTGACAATTTAAAACATCGGACCAGTCAATGGTTCTTAGGCAATCGATAAAATGGGTTATATTTACAGAGCTGTAGTTTCTAGTAGGTGTTGGGATATTAATTCTAGAGCGTACAGTAAACAGGTAAACAGTAACAGGTGACAGTAAAAAGTGACAAGTAAACAGGAAAATGGTCTGACATATCCGAAAATATTATATTTGAGGACAGGTCATTTCCCAGGGAAGTGGATACAAAAATGTTATCAATTAATGTTGAAGTTGATTTCAAAGGATCGACTCTACTGGGGAAAAAAAAAATTGTGGGTAGAAGACCACTCGCGGTTACTGATTAAAAAAAAAGTGTCAGATTCAATATTTTTACCAACATTGAGTAGGTTACAATTAAAGTCCCCAAGAACTATTGCCTTTTTATGGGGTAGATTAATAAAATTAGAGAAATCATCAAACAGATTACAAAAACATGAGGTCGGAAATGGAGGAGGTTCATAAAATAAGGAGAGAATATAGGAATTTCGGCCAATAACTATGTTAACGATTATTGAATAAATGCATCTGAGATTTATTTGTGTAGAGAAAATAGATTCGCACTCTGATAGCCTGGTAAAATTTACATTCGAACGGATGTAAAGTGAGATACCCCCTGAACACTTTGTCAATCTCCTGGGCATATGGATTATTTGGTGACCAGGGAGTAAAAAATCACTGTTGTCATCATTATCGGGAAGCCATGTCTCTGTTAATCCTATTACGTCAAAAGGGCAGACACCATTGAATGAAATTAAATCTTTAAACTTGAGCCACTTATCCCGGATGCTTTTGATATTGAAACAAAGGACATCAAGTTAATTCTTATTTACTAGTTTTGGCCTCACATTGGTGGCAAAATCGAGAATATCAAGGTATTTACAACTAGCATGAGTTAAGGTACCATCGGGGCTGCTTATAGGGTTGGCATGCTGATTACTTTCTATATCGGAATAATTAAAAGCAATATTATTAGAAAGGGATAAATTAGGTAAAACGAAAAGTCACACATTAATTAGTCGTCAGGCATTCTTGTTGGGTATCTTCTCGCTTGGGTTTTGCTTTGAACATCATCCTCACCCGAAGAGACTTGGTGAGGGGTCGTCAATTTCTGTGTTACTGTGTTGGTCGGCTTTTTCTTGTTTTTTTTTTGTTTGTTTTTGTTTTGCTATGGCTTGGTGCTTCTACCATCGTTTCAGGTTCTGGTGATTCTTTCAAATTTCTGGAGGACTTGGTAACAGTTGGGATCGTAGGAAATGTTGAGTTAGAATGGCATTCCATGCCTTCTTTGAAGGATAAAAGCTGGACCGTAGCTTTTTGCCATATTTCCTCTCCTAGGAGCGTAGTAATGGCCTTTTTTAAAGGATATTTTTCAGTTCAACTGGTTCACTGCCAACCTCGATAACATGGGAAACTGCGAGGTATGTGGCTAACCTTTGCCATTCTTGATTATTATGATGAGTAACTTGTGGATATGATAAACCTGGAAGTTGGGAAGAGGAAGGCTGCGATTTGGCCTCAAGTTGAGGAAATTGAGTGGACCATTGGGTGAATGAGAAGGCTTTATCTATTGGGGTGGGACCTTTTTCCTCTGGTTCTTTGAAACTTCGGTTTGGATATTTAAGGGTCGACTCGGAGTTGGTTGTCTAGGGATTGTAGCGGCTACGACGGAATAGGGCAAGTTCAATCTCACAGAGGTTCGGAGGATCTCGGCTCTCTTGTGATAGGCCGGACAAAGTTGTTTCTTAAGTGCCGTGTGCCCCTTATTATTACAATTTTTACAGTAGGCGTCTTTCTCGGTGCAATTTTCTGTAACGTGGCTAGGTTTACCACATTTTCGACATGATTGGAGTGACTGTTTACAGTTATTTTTGCCGTTACCATGAGCTAGGCAAATTGTGCATTGTAGGGGCTTTGGTTTATAGGACTTATGGCGAAGGGCCATACCATACAAAAAAACTTCTCTTTGCAACTCGTTTTTGCATACAATGAGCACTGAGCGACTGGGTATAAGATTACCATCATTTTTCAAGCTGAGTCTTTTGGCTGTTGTTGGTTGGACGGGATGACCCGAAGAATCAGTTAGTTCAGCTGTAAATTCGTCTATTGGCATACTGGTTTCAACACCATAAACCACGGATTTATACGACTTTTCTACTTCTTTTGAAGTGGCTAAGATTTTGGAACCCTCAACGATTAATTCCTTGGACCTTGAAAGGACTGAATCTGCGGCCTTGTGAGAGGTAAAATAAAGATCTATCAGACCGTCTTTCAAAAAAACTACTTCAAAAGTTGAGTTAGCTAGTAAAAATATTGGCTTTCTAATATCCATTAACCGATCTCTAGTAAAGGGTTGACCATTGGTTTTCTTGATGGCCACAATGTAATAGTAAGGCTGATCTAAAGAGCTAGGTAGCGATTCAATTGGTTGGAAATCATCAGAGAGTGATATAATCTCGGGTTGGGGTTCTTCAGAGGGTGATTTAATTGCATCATTTTTTCTTTTCTTGCCAGGGGTTTCACCGGTACTTTTAGCTTGAAGGATGTTTAGGGCTTGTATCTCCTTAAGATGTGTGGCTGATTTAGATATAGGAGTCGGGGGGGGGGGGGGTTCTAGTTAGGTTTCTTTTTGAGGGCAGGAAAGGTGAGACATCTATGTCTTTTTCAGGAGGTTCATTTGTGTCAGACATGAGCTATTTGGAACTAAAAATCTCACCTCTTATTTCTTTCATTGTTCAGGACTATAATACAAATCCTTAAATCCAATTAACAAGAACCCAGGTCACTAATATCACTTAGGAAAGTTCAGGGACATGCACGGTCTTTGAATGTTCAAGTTACACACGGAGAATTTCGACTAGCAAATACCAAGAGTGAAAACACCAATTAGATGTTAACACAGCGGAAGCGAGTTCATAACTGAAGAATTAGAAGATCATTTTTCAAATAATTATTTAGTTGTAATAAATGACCCAAATGTGCCGGTATTATGTCGGCTCTTCTAGCCCACATGTCACAGCTGTAGGATCTAATCTAGTTCAGTTTGTTAAGGAGTGGAAGGTTCTTTCGGATTCCCCGTCACTGTCTGATCATTTGTGTATTTCTTTTGAAATAGTGTTAGATGCTGTGCAAGGCGTATAAACTTTCCCTCAAAAGTATGATTATCATAAAACAGATTGGAGAACATTTATTTCAGTTTTACTTAGTAGAATAGATGATGTGTATTCGCTTCCTGTGGCGTCCGTACAAGAGTTAGAGGTGGCTTTTTAAAGTTTCAGAAAGTTGATTTCTGATGCCACTGCTGATTCGACCCCAGTTTTTGGTAGTAAAAGATCAAAAAAGTGTGCAAGGTGGCGGAATCCGGAATGACAAGATTAAGGCGAGATTATAGAAGGAATGTGAGAATTTATAAAATTTCTGATGATTTAGAAATGGCAGTAAATACGAAAAATTCCGTTAGAGACTATAAATATGAAATTGTAAGAGCTAAGAGAGAAGATTGGAAAAAGTTTTGTGAAGAAAGAGCTAGCTTAGATCCATGGCAAACTATTCATAAGATATGTCGGTCAGGTGGCGAATGTATTCAGCCGATGCATGTGTTAAAAGATACTACGGTGCATGTGGTAGCAGAACTTCATCACTGGATGAAGCAGGTGATGAACTTTTTCAAAGTGGTTTCAAGAAGATGATAGTGTTAATAATGTTAATGATAATAAACAATTCTGATTTGAGACAACAAGTAAAAAATTTTGTTCAAAATGTTACTTCTGGAGAAGACGAAATTAATGCTGATGTTTTAAAAGATACTATTAATTCTCTGAAATCAATAAAAGCTCCAGATCCAGATGGAATTTTAAATCTTGTCTTGAAAAAAATATTAATGTGATACCTTACCACCGACTTTCCTAAAAATCACAAAATGCATGTTTAAATTTGTGTTATTTTCCTAAGGAACGGAAAAAAAGCTAATGTGTTAATTATTTTGAAAAAAGGAAAGAAAAATGATGGGAATCCCCGTTCTTACCGCGCTATTAGTTTACTTTCGAATTTAGGTAAAATATTTGAAAAAAGTAATATTGCAGAAATTGAATAATTTAAGTTCTGAAAAGAATTGGGTTTCTTCTTTGCAGTTTGGATTTAGTAAGGGGAAAAGTACATTTGATGCAGTAGATAATTTTGTTACTGTGGTTGAAAAAAATAAATTAAAAAAGAAATTTACTTTATGTATTTTTTTCAATATAAAAGGAGCTTTTGATAATGCTTGGCATCCAGAAATAATCAAGAAATTGTTAGAAAAAGAATGCCCGGGAAGTTTGATAAAATTAGTTCAAAGTTATTTTAAGATCATGTAGCCTAGTTACGTATCAAAATGAAGTTTCAAGGGCTTTTGAAAAATCATGTCCTCAGGGTGGAATTTTATCCCCCTTTCTATGGTTAATTAACATAAAGGATCTTTTGAGTGAAAAAAATGATAAAAACTGTATTATACAAGCTTATGCAGTTGATATTTGTGTGATAATAAGTTCAGCAAATATTTGTCAACTGGAAGAAATAGCTCGGAGGGTGTTTACTGAGTTTGTGCAGTAGGCCGTTAAAAATAGACTTGAATTTGATAAAAACAAAATCGAAGCTGTTTTATTTACTAATAAGCATAAAAATCCAAAAATTACTCTGAAATTTGGTGGTGATATTATTGATGTGAAAGAAAATGTTAAATATTTGGGTGTTATTTTGGATAGAAAATTAATGTGGACAGACTACGTTGTTAGTAGAATTAATTCAGCTAAACAATATTAAACTCGTCTCTTATGTGCGGCAAAAACAACCTGTGGCCTAAAACCTTCTGCACTCAGGAAATTGTACAAGTCGGTTGTGGAAAGTACAGTCTTATATGCTGTTCCAGTTTGGATCGCTGCTCTTAAGAAAAAAATATTCTGACAAAACTAAAATCAACTCGAAGAATTTCGATGTTGGCAATCTCCAAATCTTTTCGGAGTGCACAGTCAGAAGTAATAACAGCAATTTCTGGGGTGTTACCTATTCATATTCGAGCGTTTGAACTGGCTGCATTAAGATATACTCGCAAAGGCCGCCCTCAAAATTGGCCGCCGTTTAATCCACCTTCTTTCCCTTTAGTTCAAAGATCATCTCTTCATAGTATTATTACAGATGAAATTTTTTCTGAACTGTTTGGACAAAGTATTTTTGATAATAATTTTATTTTAAACCACCAGTTTCTAAAATCTAAGTTATATGATTTGTGGTATAGAGATTTTCAAAATTCAGTTAACTATTGGCCAAGCCATTTCTTATCGAGTACAAATGACTTAATTGCTGCTTCTTCTTTTGAGCCAAAATACCAGTTGACACAATTTATTACCGGCCATTGTTGTCTTAATAGTTTCCTGCATAGAATTGGTAAAGTTCCTTCTAGCTTGTGTTGCTAAATTCCTAAAAGTTGTATCCATCTTTTTTTTGAATGTCCTTTAAATTTTACCCAGAGAATGTCTTTGTGTTTATCTGAACTAGGTCTTAGCTTTCCTTTTAGTCTGAATTTAGTAGTGAGTAATCAGGACGTTAGAAAACTCGTTATTGTTTCTTTTTAAAAGAACTAGGAGATTAGAAATTTCGTAGTTGGTGATATTTGGTTTTTGATCATTTTTCTTCATTTGAGATTTTAAGATTAGATTAGTGTTTTTTTTTCTTTTTTTTTAGACTTTAAGATAGAGTGAAATACCTTGTTTGGTTTGCTCACGAATAAATACTTACTTACTTACTTCCTAAGCTCTTTGAAGCTGATTAGTTTTATTACAAACTTATTAAAATTCACTGGGCAAGTCTTTTGAATCTGAATTAAATTAAGGCCTGCACAGTTCGTTTATTTTCTGCACTAGTTGAAGAAGCTCCTGGGTTACCCATGGCTTTCCTAGAGTTGATTTCTTCAGCTTGACAATCCTCATTGGATATGTTGAATCAAATATTGTTTGAAGATAACCTATAATGCTATATAAGAATACCAATAATATGTTGGCTATTATTGTTGTTGAATGTTGTGTATCTCGTTCCTACTAGAGGATATAGCCCATGACTTCAAACTATCATTTTTCTAATGCAGAAGATCAAAATTTAAGTCTTATATGCAAGTAAACTTGGGAGTCCTCAATTGTATCACAATCAGTAATCAACAGACATCTAGCTCAAACTCCTCTCATTGACTGCGTGGAGACTAGTATACTTTACTTATCAATAGTCTTTTCCCACCAATTTCCAGCTCAAGAGTAACAGATTCCTTGCATCTTACCTTCTATCCACATAGAACATTTCTCCTTTACATTAGGCACAAGATGCATCCTGTAGTGGGAATTGATCTCAGCTTGGTAGCACATGACCTAGAGTTAGAACTCAGCTCTAGCAACAGACTCTGGGGTTTGAAATTTGATTCCAGCGATGAGATTAAGCAGAAGAAGAAGAAGACCAAATAAAAAGAAAAAAAGAAGCTACAAGATGCTCCTTAACAAGAAATGCTAATCATCCATTTTAGGGTTTTTTTTTATCATTGAGTCATCTGTTCTTTCAACTTGTGACCATCCTTTCATTTGGTCCGACAAGCAGTATCTCCTTACCTCTGAACAAAAAAAAATATACTTTTAGCACTGGTTACTGTGAAGAGCTTCTAAAAGTAATCAAGAATTAAAACAAAAATGCAATTTGTTAGGACATTATGAACTTTCTGCTAATTCGCTCAAGAATATCACAGGTCTAATTCTTGAAGCTTTTCTACATATAATTTAATCTGAATAATTATTGCCCTGTTCTGATTCTGTTACTGGTGTTTAAAGCCTCAGAGAAATTCTAAATGGAAGGACTTCTTCTTGTTTGGATAAACTACATTTCTTTATCAATATCAATCTCGTTTTCGAACAGGCGATTCAACAGAACAAAAAGAATGAAATGTTTTCTTAGATCATAACTACCATGTATTAACTGTATTCGTTGATATAAGAAGAATTTGACACTCTAAACCAAGCTATTCTTTTTGATTAAATGTAGAATGCAGATGTATGTGGGAGGAAACTAGAAATAACAGAGTCACATTTTCGTGGTCCATCATGGATGGCCTGGGTGATATTTGTGTGCCGCAGGATTCTCTACTAGGTGTGATTTTATTCCTGAATGTACGCTATATGAATGCTTTTCTGAGATGATACAGGAGAAAAATGGTTTCGCAATTCGAAATGGAGGTGCAACAGCTGTGTCTGTTATATCAAGGGACTGGTCTATATTAAATAAGAATTTGATTGTAGCAACATTTTTAGTTAACCAATGGTTTTTCTGCTATTGTTCGGTACCAAATTTTATTAAAGCTAAATTTTTGGCCTTTGTTCTGTTCTAAATATGGCATTCAAAAACTTAATGCCAGGAGCTCCGCTTTTTCGAGTATAAAATATGTTGGGTGGAATTGTACCGCCACTTGTTTTTTTTTTCTTGACCGATTTCTATCATTCCTAATCCATATTGACCATTTATGTAAAGTATCTTGTTGGGCACATTTTTTCATTTTCTCTTTAAAAAATAATCCATCACTCTTTGTTTGCATTATTTAAATTACTGTGCAACCATATTTCTAAATAATTTATGGATGCATATAAAATCCCTAGAGATGCTTACAAAAAAGGACTGAGGATACATCAACCATTGTTCCTCAACATCAACTATTGTTCTATTGGACTGAGGATGCATCAACCATGGTTGATTCTTGCATCAACCATGGTTGATTCTTACATCAATCATGGTTCATTCTTACATCAACCATAATTGATTCTTACATCAATCATGGTTGATTCTTACATCAACCATGGTTTATGCTTACATCAACCATGGTTGATTCTTACCTCAACCATTTAATTAAAAAAAAAAAAAAAATAAAGATAGAAACATTAGTTTTTTCTTATACATTTGAGACTCGAAATGTTTAGGAGGTGTAAATGTTACAATACGGTATTTTAATACACCACAGCAAAGTATCTATTTCTATAAAGGCCTCTTTTGATTCAGTCCCTACTTTGGTTCTTAGATCTTCTAGAGCTTATTGACTTCCTTCTGTCAATTCCAGAAGATGCAACTTTTCAATTAGATATCAAATTTCCCCCATCTTGAATAAGTACATATTGAGCAACAAAATTCCAGTTGAGTCATTTGGACATAACCAGTATAATTTGAAACAGGAAATGTTAATTATTACTTACTAAGTCATGATGATGTAAGCTAGTATATGCACTTTCTATAGTATAAGCTTTTTTTTATTGCTTTTGTTTGTTTGGCCATGTTGGGGTCACCTCCCTTGCACTGCTTGCCCAGGATTGTTTTTTTTTTATTACTTTTGTTTCCCAACCTTTCATTTTTCTAGTTTTGTAATATTATTTAGTCATCCCTTTTTTGGTCATGTTAATAAATTAAATCTTGTGTTCCTCCCCAACAATTAAGAACTCTTCTCCTTGTTGGGATTAATTAAAAAAAAAAATTTCCGAAAAATAAGTTTTTAAAACAAAAGGAAAGAGCTACATTAAAGAAGCAGAAACTAAGATGAGTAGGGCTGATATCTCCATGGCCTCTGAAGACCAGAACATAACTACATTGCACTTTACTGAAAACAGGTCTTATTTTGAGCTGAATGTGTCTATTTCTCATGATATTGAAAAACAATGTAAACAAAAATACCATAATACCCTAGACTACCGACAAAAAACAAAAGCAAAAGAATGTGGATTGACAGTAGTAGAAGGGCCTTATTGAGTCCGACGCGAACCACGTGGTTTATGGTTTTCTCACTGAGAATGAAAAAACAGGAATTTTCTCACTTGGAAAAACATGAATTTTGTCACATTTATGGTTGTTTTCATGGATGGATATGTGTGTTGTTCGATTTATTTGATGTTTTTCTCGGATGTCAACATCAAATTATGGATGTTTTATGGTTTTTGTCAGTGAGAATTTGAAAAACAGAATCTTTCTCACATTTATGTCTGTTTTCATGGATGGTTATGTGTGTTGTTCGATTTATTTGATGTTTTTCTCGGATGTCAACATCAAATTATGGATGTTTTATGGTTTTTGTCAGTGAGAATTTGAAAAACAGGAACTTTCTCACATTTATATCTGTTTTTATGGTTTTTGTCAGTGAGAATGAAAAAACAGGAATTTTGTCACATTTAAGGATGACAACAGCAATTTATGTTCCTGTTTTATGTCTGTTCGTTGTCAGTGAGAATGGACATGCTTGACGCGAATGCTATGAGATTGTTTGGCTAGCCTGGCCTGATAACTTGATTTACATAATCGCTAGGGGAAATTATTGATTCACGAAGGGGGAATTAAGAAACATTAAGGTTTCTTTAATCTTTAGGCCTGAGGGATAAACGTTCTTTAGGTCAGAGAGAAAAATTAATATTCTATTTTTAAATTGGGCTTCATTGATCTTTAATGTCTGGAATTATAAATGACATCACTTGTTATCTTGGAATTATGCGGGAGTCTAAAGAGATAGAAATTCTATTTTTAAATACGGCTTCACGGAGCTTTAAGTCGGAGAGATAAATTGATATTCTAACGAAACCCTAATAGTTTAGCTAGGAAAATTTATGAGATGAAGAGATTAACGTAGGAAAGGGTTTCCTAGAAATTTGAAATGCGTTAGCGCAGAGATGCCAAACAAAAGGAACACGCTGAAATTACGTTTAGGGATTATTTGGGGCGAAACCGTTTTATCCATTT
>JAQQPU010008400.1:23116-35764 GCA_029168905.1 Artemia sp. Kazakhstan ARC1039 | reverse complement strand
ACTAGTCATCATCAACACACAAATATATATCCAAATGAGTAAAGTCAAACTGTTCTTCTTCTCACTCCTTTGAATTCTATTCACAGACTATTAGAAACTATAGCAAAAATCCTTTCCTCATATTCCCTCCACCGCTAATATGTAACCAGCCCTCTGATTGGCTGATAAGGAGACACGTGATCCTGTTTCCCGTTATCGGATCAATAAAATTCCCAATCGATTATGCAATCAATTTCTCGGAAATCCACTTCCCCTTCGATTACGCAATCAAGTTCTCGGAAATTCACTTCCCCCACCGATTATGTAAATCAAGTTCCCGGAAATTCACTTCCCCCTCGAGTACTAGATCAATACATTGCCACTAGTGATTATGTAAATCACCCCCCCCCCACCCAGTGTCATAAATCAATAATTCCCCGAGAGATTATGTAAATCACCCCTCATGTCATTACACGTGGCCAAACAACAACAGATCGATTGACCTTGACCCCCATTAGACTTGATCGATAATCCTTGAATAAATTATGTAAAAAAGTTGTAGGTGGCAGCAGGGGTGAGGGATCGGAGTATAAGATAGCTTTCTACTCACAACAACTATAGTACCAACGAAACTTACACGAGTATCATTTATAAGTAAACTATAGCGATCATTTATGTAGTTAAAAATAAGATCCTATTTTTATCTTCGTATGCAAGATGATGTTAATAATATATGTTACTCAAGTGTTATACGAAAATGTATTTTTTTTATAAATTCCTTTTTTTAAACTATTTTTTTGTTAACTACAAAAGGCACTAGATGTATCAATTTCCATTAAAATGAACCATTAAACAGCTCCCTATGATTTTCCAGTCCCCCGCTAGCTGCAGAAGAAAAACGGAAGAAAGATCTTTGATGCAGAATATCGTGGTTACAGCCACTTTTCTTATTTTTCAGGCCATTAGATTTTCCTTGTGGTTCAAGTCAAAGAACGGTAAGTTTACTGTATAGGGGTTTTGAACAAGGCAGTTCCAATAGTGTACTTTTTGTTTTGACCTGACTCTATTTTTAGGAGTTATTGGTTATTAAATTTCTAAGTATGAGACGTGATCGTCTCTTACTAGGTTACTAGCTACCGCTACAGCTCTATTCCAAATATATAAGTTTCGATACAGTTACCCATCAAAGGCTACAAGCTTGAAAAAGTTTGATTTTTTTTTTTTAAAGGGAGAACTACCCACTAAGAGTCAAAGAATCTTAATGTAAATCACACCATCAGATTCAGCGTATCAGAGAATCCAATTATAGAGGTTTCCAGCTCCTATATGGAAAAATTGAATTTTTTTTTGTTTTTTCCCAGAAAAAGATCACGGATACGTATTTATTTGTTGTTGTTTTTTCTTGGGGTGACCGTATCGATCCAGCAGGCCCAGAACATTGGGAGAGGGCTCATTTTAACGGAAATTAAGAGTTCTAGTGCTCTTTTTAAGTGACCAAAAAGATTAGGTAGCAATTAGGCCCCCTTCTACGCCAATTTTTTCCCACAATCTTCTGTTCAAAATTTTGCGATAGCTATTGTGTTTATCTTAGTTGAAAGGCTCGATAACTACGTCTTAGGAGATAATATGGCCACCAAAAGGCCCTGGGGAAGTTTTAAGTTAAAAACTTTTCCCACCGTTTACGTATAGCAATTGTATAGAGAAGTATGCATAAATTTTCCGGGTGGGGAGGGGAGGACAAATTTTCTGCTGGGGGAATTTTGCATGGGAAGAGTTTTTCATCGGGAAGGACGTTTCAAGGGGGATAAACTTTTCAGGGGAAATTTTACACAGGGAGGAATTTTCCAGAATTCCTATACGAATTTTTTTTGCATGTCTTTCTTTTTCTTATTTACTCAATTTTACAGGTGGAGATGTGAATGGTAATTACCAGGGGTAAAACTTCACCTGGGTTAAGCTGTCCAGAGGATATTTCCGTCGGGAGGCAATTTTTCCGGAGAGGTTGAGCCTGATTTTCTGGCATTATTTAAAAACAGAATCAGAAATTAAATAAACAATCAAACACATTTTTTAAATTGACAGTAGGGAGCAACATTAAAACTTAAAACGAACAGAAATTATTACATATAAGGGGGGGTGCTCCCTCCTCAAAACCTCGCTCTTTACGCTAAAGTTTAAATTTTGTCCTAATTCTTTCAGGACGACTCCTGAAACACAAGATTCGTTTAATTATAACAATAAGGAGCTTTTTTAAAAGTACCAAAAAACTTTAGCGTGAAGAGCAAGGTGTTGAGGAGGGCGCAACCCCACCTCATGTACGTAATAATTTCTGTTTGTTTTAATTTTTAATGTTGCTCCTTACTTTCAGTTGAAAAAACTTGTTTTCTTATTTAATCAGTGAAGAAAAGACTTATGGAATAGAAAGTTCTTTCAAAGCTTAGTGTCGTTGGACATAACGTAGCTATTGGATTTAAGGGAAAAAATGCTTTCAGCGTTTTTGCTGCCAAGCGACGATATATAAAAAGAAATAATTTTTGAAGGGTAGCAAGAACCCTTACTCCCAACTCAGGGTAAAACCTTTGTTATTACCGTTATACATTTATGCATGGTATATTAAACATCTAACTACTTTCTCTTCTTCTTTTTTTCTTAAAAAATTTGAAATAAACCTGGAAATCATTTTTTAGCCTAAGACTGACTCCTCAGCAAGCAGGAATAGGATTATCAAGGTTTTCATTAACAGAAACTCAGCTTGGTTCAACATGCCTGATGCAACCACAGTGCAACTTTCGATCCAAGTATCGAACAATAGACGGGTCTTGCAACAATTTGAGAATCCCTTTACTTGGAAGATCTAAAACTGCATTTAACAGGCTCCTTGATGCTCAATATGGTGATGGTAAGCATAGCATCATTCTAAATATCAAAAGTATTTGAAAAGGGATTCTTTTCAAATGAAAGTCAAAAGTGATGTTAAAACTTAAAACCCACAAAAGGCGTTGTATGAAAATTATATGACAAACTCTGTTCATTTTCTGTTTTAATTTGTGCTTGTAAATTTTGTTTACCCTCACAATTGAAGGGAGCAGACAACCTCCCTCGCCACAGCACTTAAACTAAAATTTGGCCAATGATCTACTGAACACAATTTAGAATTTAACACATATAAACAGTTCGTAACTACAAGTAACACATTGAAAATTAACCAGAAATGTTCGCTTTGAGGAAGTTCTTGGCTAGCCGGCCTTTACCTTTCTCAACTCGCTCAAGCATTCGATTCTCACGTATATAACTCTAGGCTATGATATTTTTATACATGATCAATATTTAAGTAGAAAACAGTTAAAACGACAAACACCATAAAGAAGAGAAGAAGAGGATAAAAACCGCGAGTGACAAAAAAACGCAAATATTTACAATGCAAATATTTCGGTCAAGACTTCCGCTTAACCGTACTCAGTACAGAATAAAAAAAACACTGATAAATATCCAAAGATAATATAAAAAACCAAACCTTAAAATAAACACAGACAATAAAATAGGACGACCCTCTCGAAGTAACGGTGAAAGGGCAACTGAAAAAAAAATACAATACTGAATGGCAATTCAATCTTTCAATTTATGTGAGCATTTTTAAAAGCCAATTGCTCCCTAGGTAACATATTATCACAGATTAATTATTTTTTTTAACTGAAAGTAAGAAGCAATATTAAAACTTAAAACGAACAGAAATTATTACATATATGAGGGGGTTCGCCCCCTCGTCAATTCCTCGCTCTTTACGCTAAAGTTCGGATTTTGTTCCAAGTCATTTAGAATAACCCCTCAATCACAAAGACCATTTAATTAGAATAAATAACTCTTTTGAAAGTACTAAAAAAAACTTTAGCGTAAAGAGCAAGGTATTGACGAGGGGATGAACCCCTTCATATAGTAATAATTTCTGTTGCTATTAGTTTTATTGTTGCTCCTTATTTTCAGTTGAAAAAACTTTCTTTTTAAAAATTTCTGATCGTTTTTTAAATAATGCTGGGAAAACCGGCACCCCCTTAGTGGGAAATTCCCATTCTTCATGGAAAATTTCCTCTATGAAAAAGTCCTCCTATGTAACCACCTCTCCCCGACCCCTCCCCCCCTCACCAGAAAAATCCCCTCTGAAAACGTCTATATACTTCCCAATAACCAATACTATATGTAAACAATGGGTAAAGTCACATAACTTGCAGCCTTTCCCCTGGGGACTATGAGGGATTACGTCATCCTCAAAGACGTAGTTATTAGATTTTTCGACTCTGCTGAACAAAATAGTTATCTCGAAATTTTTATCGGGTGACTTTCGGAAAAAATAAGTGTGGGAGGGGGCCTAGTTGCTGTGAAGTGCGGGCTATTTCTCTCAGGAAATACATAATTATCGGTCCCCAGTAGGGGTGATCAAGCCTCCACGAGGACAGGACCTAGGGTAGCGTGGTAGGCAGAGATCGTATCTACTCAAGATGTTGCTAAAACTACTTTAATAAACAGATAAACAAAATACAATACTAATGCACACTCGTGAACAGTCTTCTTGAAGCTGTAAATAATCCAAGCTATGGTCAACTTGCACCGGCTGATACAGTTAATTTGGAGATGGCTGCTGCACTCTCTAAGCTCGCCTTCTATAGTTAGCTAGTGGATGTTACTAGAAATCTCCGACGGCAGTTGGTGTTGAGATTATTTTTAAACTCGCACAGCTCACCGTATATTATAGAAAGGTGGAGGTTGCTCCAACTCTTCCAGTGGTGTTCCTCTAACCACTTGTCACTGTTGGTTCCCAAAGCTGAACTGCTCACAAGTTGTGTATTTTTGTTGAAATTCTATTTGTTGGCTTGGAATCAGAACTAACTTTCCCGGGTGAATCACAAACTCCAGCTCTGACATTAATTTCGCTGTTTCATAGACATTATTTTGACATTCTAAATATGACCTTCCCAGAAGGAGAGAATCATCTAAATACACAACTGACAAACACCTTGTTCTTCGAAACAGGGAGATAACAGGTTTCATAAGTTTCGTAAAAACCCTTGGAGCAGATGATAAGCCATTTGGCATTACTGTGAACGCATAACAACATTCTACTTCAAAACTAAGCCACATTTGATCATTAAATTCAACAGGGCATGAATAATAAAAATCGACTAGGTCAATAGAAGCCATATAACAATTTTTTGTCATTAAAAGAACTGCAGACTGACCACTTTCCATTTTAAAATGGTATATTTAATTCTTTCATTTAATTTTTTAAGATTCAGAATGAGCCGAGTAGACCCATCTTTCTTCGGGACCGTAAAAACGGGAGAAATATAACGTATTTCCTTTTTTCTGAACTAGGGTACCTTAACAATAACACCTTTATGCATCAAAATTTCCACTTTTTTTCTTATAGCCTGTATTTCTTCAAACGTAAAACGTTTGTTTTTTGTTTTCAAAGGTTTTAATGGTGTTTTCTCAAATTCAATCTTATAGCCGGAGGCTACAATATTCAAAATATTCAAATCACTGGTTATTGACTGCCATTTTGAGATGTACTTACTAATTCTCCCAGCTTTAAAGTTATCAGCCAAATGTTGTGACTGCCTATTGAAATTAACAACAAAATCATAAAAATTAAGGGCAGGGTATGTTAAGTAGTACATACCAGCTATTTGCGATCCCTTTTCTGGAAATTCTGGAATTTGGACCTCTCTTGACGGTCCTGGTCCTGCCTCCTGTGACAATTTGGACGGGGAGCCTCGTTCTGCCATCGGCGATAACGGTAGCCCCCCCCCTTGCAAGTTTTTTGGTCTTTTAAAAGATTTTTTTTTAAATCCGCCAAGGATTTAGCTTTAGACGTTGTTTTGGCAACATCTTTGCCAAAAAGAAATTCCGTGACTTTGATTTCAGGAGCACATAAAGCTGAGACTACAGTGGGATCTGGGCTCAATTCAAATTTCATCGCATGACGTCTTTTTAGACTTAGATCATAATTGGTGAGGCCAAACATGTGAACACCATCTGTAAGGTTTTTGACAACCTTTTCTTTGATATGCTAATTTTCAAACCCAAGAATCGCATTTGCTGCCTCTAAAACACAAAATGTTGAGTGAACAATTGTCCGCTGCACTTGAAGTGGCTTAGCATCCCTTTATTTAGCCTGTGATGAGAGAGTAGCCCAAACTTCACTATTCACCTTTGGAGCAACAATTTTATCAGTATTCGCAGGCCTAGGGTGGCGCTCAAATAACTCTTTTAGCTTCACTATTTCCAAAGGCTCAGAGAAAGCTCTATTTGCAACTTTGGCAAGTTTCTTATGGATCTTGGGACCCTCACTGGTACCAGAACGTTCTTCAGAAATCTTTTTTAATAGAGCGTCATTTGACGCGTTTTCTTTTAATCTTTTACCTTTGTGCTTTTCCGAAGAAGCCTTCCACTTTGTGTCATGGCTTTTTATGGGGCTCCAAGAGCAAGATTTTTTGTTCCTAGAACTAATTTCAGGGCTCCGAGAGCCATATCAAGCACGAGTTTGAAACTCTGGGCTCCGAGAGTCATTTGTTTGATCACTATCACTTGAGAGTATTCTGTGACGCGAATGAGCTTTATATTGCCTTCCACGCCTCTCAGGATCACAATCTTCATCGACTGAATTGTCCAACAATCCGATCACTATCTCACTATTACTCATTATTCAATTTGGTCAGAATCAAAGCGAAAGCTATCGTCAACTGGTGTTGCGTTGGTCAATCGAGGCGATTGCATGCGTCTATCTCAGTTGAACTCGAAGGCGGAGCTAAGGCGCTCCTTTTGGAGTAGAATTCTAATTTTATTCCTTCCATAAGCTACTTCTTTGTTATTATTTTTTCTCTGTTCAACTATTCTAAACCATTCTTTTTTATTTCTCTATAATCGATACATAACTTCCTTAATTTGAGGCAATTTACAGTGGAAACGCCTATAAGGAGTAAAAAAAAGTAATTGTGCCACCAGTCATGATTCCAATACTCAAGGACTACGCTGATTTAACTTCCAACACTCATGGGCCGCGTTGATTTAATTTTTCTTTGTAGTTCTATTTTGAAAAAAAATGGCAATATGACAAATTTAATTGGATGCATTTGGAAAAAGAGACCTTGGGAGGGGAGGGGGATAGTTTGAGGGGGTAAGGAATAATTACTACCATCTTGATCAGTCTTAAAAGTAAAATTTCATTTCAAAAACAAATTTATTGGAATTACGAAAACTTTCCCAAAAGCCATTAAAAGTTCCATCAGGTCAAAAAAATATGCATTTAAAAGTATTTGAAATTAAAACTTCAAACTGGCAAGAAAAAAACATGGCTTTTTGTTGTACAATGGCTTTTACTTTAGTATAGCTGAATCATTGGAATGATACTAGTAATATTTTTACCTAATTTTCTAAAGTCAAGCAGCATGAAATACAACTGACCGTCCGTTCAAACTCATACTATTTCATATATGAAATTTCTAATCAAATTAATTATGAACTTATCAGATTTGAATTATTCCTGAGAGAAAATGAAAGATTGTCATGTTCTGTGACAAGACATTACCTAAGAGTGTGCACATAAATTTATAATAGTAAATATAATAATTGTAATAAATTTATAAAATAAATATATTATAATTTATAATATATAATTACAATTTATAATGATGGACACAAATTTCAAGCGGAAGGCGTAATATTCAACAAAACAGCACCAAATAGGCGAATTTCGATAAACCTTGTAAAACCTTATGAAATTAATAATATAAGAGGTAGTAGACTCCCATCTCCATATTTTATGGCTCAAAAGAGGTTTTTAGATGTGATACACTAAAAAGATACAGTTTGTAGTTACAGTGGAAACGCCGATAAGGAGTAAAAAAAGTAATTGTGCAACCAGTCATGATTCCAATACTCAAGGACTACGCTGATTTAATTTCCAATACTCATGAACCGCGTTGATTTAATTTTTCTTTATAGTTTGGTTTTGTTCAAAATAAATTTGAGGCTATTTATACCTTTCACATAATATATAATTTCTTTCTGGAGAAACCTATGAATTTTTCTTAAGTCTAATGATCCGAAATCAAAATAACGGTTTGTAGTATTGAAAAGAATTTTACTACGAGCGAATTTTGTCAAGTTGACCTATGTTTTGCAGTCATACACTTCCGGAACGGAGAATTTTTCATGGGCAAGGGAAATTCGTCTTTTACTTGAAGAGCGACAGATCCGACAATTTCTAATCGTTGTTACTCCCTGCTTCCTCTGTGAGCTCTACAACTCCTCGTTGCGATTTCAGAGCCTATCTGGGACCCCCATGTTTAAAGTCAATGGTCTTGAACCCTGTTTCTGAGTTTGAGGTAGCTCGGATCGTAAATGCTCTTAAAGGTTCATCGTCTTCAGGGCCAGACAGAATTCCTACAAGGGTTATCCGTACCGTTCTGCCTGCTATTCTGTCACCATTGACTAAGCTTGTCAATCTGTCTTTCGAGATAGGAATTTTCCCTGAATCACTCAAGCGAGCTAAGGTTATAGTGCTGTATAAAGGTGGGTCCCGGAGTGAGCCTGCTAATTATAGGCCAATTTCTCTTCCATCTGTTTTCAGCGAAATTTTTGAGAAGGCTATGCTATCCAGGCTTCTTAGTTTTCTGGATGTAAAAAATTTTTTCCATGATTTCCAGTTCGGATTCCGAGCGAATCACTCAACAGAGCATGCTTGCGCATCTCTCTTGAATTTCATTCATTCGGCAATAGATTTTGGTCTTATCCCGGCAGCTTTATTTTTAGATGTTCGTAAAGCTTTTGATTCTTTGACTCATCAGATTCCTCTTTGGAAACTATCGCATATTGGTACATCAAATGCTTTCTCTTGGTTTAAATCATATCTTTCTGGTAGACTTATATCAATTGATCCGCTTTTCCGGAGCCCTTCTGAAGTAGAATATGGCGTCCCCCAGGGATCTGTTCTTGGCTCCGTTTTATTTCTGATTTACGTCAATGATCTGATTTCAGCAGTCAAGAACACCAGTCCTCTAGTATGCTGCAATCTTTGTCATCCGGATGTTCCTTCGTGTCCCAATGCTTCTTCTAATGAAGATTGCCTCGTTGCTTTTGCTGACGACAGCACTTTTTGGACTCTAGGGAAGACGGAATGTGATATCAGGTCTAACCTGGTGACAATATTTGAGAGAGCAGTTTCATGGTTTGATGCAAATTACTTGGCCTTGAATGTTGCCAAGTCACATTTTCTTATTTTTTCTCGAATTGGTGTAGCTTTCCCTCCACTGACACAGCTTCAGGTGTCACAAGGCTCCTTGTGTAGACCAAAGAATCTGTTGGTCCGGTTTCTTGGTATCCTGCTTGATGAGAACTTTTCGTTTAGACACCATATAGCCATGATTAGGGTTAAGGTCTCACGGAGTTTGGGTGTCAATCGAAAACTCAGACACACCTTTCCTGGATCTATTCTGAAGCTTCTTTTTTTCTGCCTTGTCCATTCATATGTCTCTTATTGCCCCATAGTATGGATGTCTACTTTTCCTTCTACACTGCGGTCGCTTTCTGTCATGTATAACAAAGCACGGCGTCTGGTTATGAACACCAACCGTTCTTCACCAAGACCAGTTCTAAATCTACAGTCTATCTACATTCTTTCTTGTGCTTCTCTTGTTTTCATCAGCTTCATGGCAATCTTCCAAAATCTCTTCAAAAAACTCCTCAGTTTATTTCTGATTCAGCTCCATATAACCTTCGTTCGTCACATAATATTTGCATTCCTCCTACTCCCACTGTGCGGTCAGATTTCAATCCCCTCATCACTTGTCACCAGGTTTGGAACTCCCTGCCTTCTTCAGTACAGAAATGCCACTCGTTTGGCACTTTCAAGAGGATTCTTAAGGATCATTTAGTTAAGAATCAAACAGAATAGTTTTTTTTAATGTGGAGTTGATGTCCCCTGAATGTTTCGTTTTGTTATATGGTGGTCTTCTTTGCGCTATGACTCCAAGGCCTCAGGTATGGTCTCTTTTTAATTTTATATGTTGTTTGGCGATTGATTTATTTTTTATGGTTGTTTGGATATATCGTGTTTTTTTTTCTCATTTCCCCTTGTATCCCTGGCCATGGAGCCTTTCGAGGGGGATTAGGAGTGTTGTGATTGGATTGTGTATGTATTGTGGAATAAAAAACTCCAAAAACTAAACTCTTAATTTTTGGCATAAAAGAAGAATGTTTAATTTAGCTGAAATTGGTGTAACAAATAAGAAGTGATTTTTTCCAACAGAAATTTTTAGGGGATTGTGAACTCTTGGTATATTAATATCGTATTCATTTTTAATGATTTTTTTATTATTTATGAAGCATTAATGTCTGGGAAGGAGCTACTGTTACATATTTGATAAAATGCTTTACTGCTATTAGGACATGCTAATCTCCATTTGCACATTCATAAGTAGTAAGCATGTACGCAATATCACGAGTACAAGAATATGTGTGCAGTTTCACGAGTACATGCCTTACCACAGGCTATTACTACGAACGGTACGTGCCTTAGCAGACTGGTTTCTGAGCCAACACCTACTTTCTGGGCTACACAGAGAGATCGGATATAGAGGGTACTCCATATACGGCAACTTGATTAGTATAGTAATCGGATTCAAATATAAGGAGGGATTTTCATTGTAGTTCATATTAGTAAGAGAATTGAATTCAGAGAGAGAACATTTTATTATTATTTGAGACGATATTAGCACAGAAAATGAGTGGTACGTTTACACTATTGGAGCTTGATGGTGGAGCAGGTAGCAGCAATGATACAAGGGCGAGAGTACCAAGCGTGGCAGTGGAAATTACACGAGGATGTAGACTTAGCCTTTAATCGGACGATATGTATGCCAGATATGTGATATCTTTGAGTAAATTTAAATTGGAGGAGCAATTATGCTTTGCAGCGAAACTGAAAATTGTGCATATAAACAGACTTCAAGCTGCATTAGATACAATAGTGAAATATATCGAGGAAAATAAATTGAATCAGTGATTATTATCGTTGTAATTATACGCAATAAAATTGTTTCTAAATCAAAGACATTTTTTCTATAGTAGGTTAGCGTATATTTCTAAAGTTGAAAAAAGAATCATTGTTAGTCTGAAGTTGGTTGTGAGAGTGTTAGGACTCTAAAAAATGGATAGATTTGAGAAAGAGAAAATCATGGGGAATCTTGTGTTCATGGAAAAACATTTGATTCTAGATGATGATTTTCTGGAGTTATCTGTTCAAAGGAAGATATTTTCTCGGTGAATTCTTGTCGATTTGATGAAAACTGACTCTCCGCCATTAGACTATTGTATGAAGCTTTTACGTAGTGGTCCAAAGGCAGTTACACATTTTATTGACATATTAATCGCGACAAGACAAAATGATATAGTGGATTTGCTTTTAAACACAAACTAGCTTAGAAATTTAAATCTTTTTTCACGAGAAAGATATTGTTCAAAGAGGATTTACTCCTTTCTCTCTCTCTCTCTATCCCACTCAATTTTTTAATCGTAGCTCAGTTTCATTTTGGCGGTGAGAGTGTCAACACATGAAAAAAAGGTTCCATACATGTCCACTGTGCATGTATACACCGGACAACTGGTCATCATGTGAGAATTAAACAATGATTGATGAGCATGATGAAAAGTGCAGATTATGCAATCCTGTAAATTCCATAGAGTATATGCTGTACAAATTAAAGGTTGTAATTCCTGTATTGAAGGGGTGTGTGACTCTCATCCTAAAGGACACCTATGCTTTAATTGCCATTATGGTAAATGTAATCAGTGGGAGAATACATATCCTGGTATGATTGGAAAGAATCCTAAACGTGATTTTAGTTTATTGCTAAGAGATTGGTATCGTCGTGGCTTTAGATTGTTTTAGGAGGAGGAGCCAGGTCTGCGATTCAACTGTTGGAACATCAAAAGACTCTAGTTTCTACGTCATCGTTGTGAAGACAATTGCTACTATGGTTATAAGCCTACTGATTTTTATTTGGCTGTTACGGAATGTGATTCACCACTTGAGGACACTGTATGTGACATTGCTTCAAATAGGCAAATTGAAACATGCGAATTTTACAAAATGAATGAGAATAGTATCATTGACTATACAAAGAGATATGATAAAAGTGAAGCTACATTATACTGTAGAAAATTTGACCCTAACATTGCAGCACATCAGGATCAGTATACTGTGAATTCAGATAACTTATGTTCATGAAACTCATGTTCAGATAACCTCTCCCCCAATTGCTGTTGGGTTCTACCAACATAAAAACAGCTACAAGAACAAGGAATTCTATAAAAATCACTACCCAGAATGGGGCTGGTTTTATCTTTGCCGTTGTTGAAAAAGTTCTGTGTAATATTTGAATTCTTAAAGGCGACATTAGGTTTATGTTTTTTAAGGATTCTTTTCAATTTGTCACTCAATTTTGGAATTTAGGGTAGAACAGTGAAAAGTTTCTTATCATCCACCAATGGGACGGTATCTGTTTGGGTTTGTGGTTTGATGCATTCTTTTCTGCCTTTTTTCGTCTTCTGTCTATAATGGTCTCAAGTATTTTTATAGGGTAGCCTTTGCAAAATAAAATATCCTTAATATAG
>JAQQPU010008400.1:0-22716 GCA_029168905.1 Artemia sp. Kazakhstan ARC1039 | reverse complement strand
AAAATACATGAGACCATTATAGACAGAAGACAAAAAAAGGCAGAAAAGAATGCATCAAATCCACCAATCCCAACAGATACCGTCCCATTGATGGATGATAGGAAACTTTTCACTGTTCTAACCTACATTCCAAAATTGAGTGACAAATTGAAAAGAATCCTTAAAAAACATAAAATTAATGTTGCCTTTAAGAATTCAAATATTAAACAGAACTTTTTTAACAAGGGCAAAGATAAAACCAACCCCATTCTGGGTAGTGGTGTTTATAGAATTCCTTGTTCTTTTGGACGTTTAAATGTTGGTAGAACCCAACATCAATTGGGGGAGAGGTTATCTGAACATAAATCCTCAATCGACAAGGCCATGAGGTTACGCCAAAGGCCTGAGGTTTTTGATTCCGCCTTGGCACAACATGTGTACGAGAGTCCAGACCATTTCATTTTGTTTGACGAGACCTCCATTGTTGTCCCCGTTAAAGGTCTCACGCAGGTTTTCAGGGAGGCAGTTGAAATAAAAAAGTACATTCACCAAAAGGTAGCTCTCAATAGGGACACTGGAGAAATTTTTTTAAGTCCCATTTATGACAAAATTATTCATTCTGATCGTTTTTACATACATCCACGAAGTTATATTGTGCAATCGAATAGAATCTCCGATAATAGTCAAACTGGAAAGCGACTAGCCTTTAAGAGTGCTTTAAGCAAAATGAAATTCTGAAATGCCATTTAGACTTGTGTTTTTATTCAGCTACCCTTTCACCGTTACTAGGAAAGGGTCGTCCAATTTTAGTTTGGTGGTTTTATTTTAAGGTTTGGTTTGTATATTTTTATCAGTTTTATTCTGCACTGAGGACGGTCAAGTGGAGATCTTGACCGAAATATTTGCATAATTTTTCAATTTTTCACTGGCTGTTAATTGTCCTCGTTTTCTTCCTTTCTTCGCGATTTTTTGTTTTATCATGATTAGCCAGTGTGGTTTCAGAAATTATTTATGATAGAGTGTACAGTGGGATTCCATTCACTTTGCACACAATTCAATTCAATTCAATTTATTAAATACTACAATAAATACATAAATACACTTAAGCGCTAGAGGTCGCAAAAAGCATAGCTTGTAGAGGACCTTGTATCAATCACAAAATCCACACAAAACAAATCAGGGAAGGAAAAAGATACAACCATATCTCAAAAATATAAACACAATGCGAGAAAAATCAACAAAAAAAACAACAACAAAAAAACAACTGCTACACAATAACCTTTGACTTAATTTTATCTGAACTGAAAATGTCCTGTAATTTATTAAAAATCCAAGCCATTATATTATTAAACAGCGGGGTTCGAATCTCATTCAACATAATGAGAAAGGAGAAAAGAAAAAAACTATATAAAGTAAAGCGGAATAAATAGATAAAGCAAAATGAGTAAAGAAATAAAGGGAAAATACTTCAGGCCTTAGAGAATATTTTTCTGCAAAGGGAAGAAGAGTTTTTGATAAGAGAAAGTTCACTGGGAATAGAGTTCCAAAGAGCAATTGCTCTATAAATTGGTGACCTCTGAGCTGCTGCGGATACCCTTTTAGGCAGCTAAAATTGGTGAACAGAGCTCCGAAGAAAAGTCTGGCACTTACGTGTTGATGCTAGATCAAAGTAGGATAAGATGTTTGGAGGAAGCGAGAAATTGAAGGCTCAGTGAGCTAGTTTTAGGTTCTGCTTCTTGATAACCACATCTAAGGCATCTAGACCTGTATCACTGTAAAGATCAGCTGTAGGATAGAGTCAAGGTAGGCGAAAAGTTGCCTTCACCGCTCTATTCTGTGCTGTTCAGAGTTGCCGAAGGGAAGAATAGTTAGTATTGCCCCATACAGTGCAGAAATAATAAAGATAAGGAAGGACAAATGCATAGTAAAGAGCAAGCATTACATCCGGAGGAAGAAATTGATTGGCACGATGAAGCATAGACACTTGACGAGAAATTATAGAATTTGTATAGGAAATATGAGTTTTGAAAGAAAGAAAACAATCAACATACACACCAAGAAGTTTAACACAAGAGCACTGGGGAATTATATCAGTACCATAAAAACAAAGATTGTTGGGGAAGGTTCGGACATGTGGTATGGGGTTCGAAAATGAATAATACTACTCTTAGAGCTATTCAACAGCATCCCGTTCTGCTCACACCAATCACGCACATGGTTGAGAAGAAGCTGAGCCTTAGCAACAGCAGAGGGTAGATCATTGGAAACCACAAAAAAATTACTATCGTCTGCAAACAAAATAGTGTGGGTATCAAGGTTGGGAGATGGAGGAAGGTCATTAATATAAATAAGAAAGAGGAGTGGTCCCAAAACTGAGCCTTGAGGTACCCCTTTGGAAACCGAAGCTAGATACGAACATTTCCCATCATAACACACAAACTGAGATCTATTAGACAGGTAAGATTTAAACCATTCAAAGGCAATTCCCCGAACTCCAAGTCGAGACAGTTTTCCCAGTAAGACAAAATGACCTACCATGTTGAAAGCCTTATAAAAATCAAGAAATAGTCCTAGAACACAACGACCCTTGTCTATGTTAACACGTACGAATTCTGTAATGTCAACTAGAGCACATGCAGTAGAGATTTTAGGTCGGAAGCCATACTGGTGATCAGACAGAACAGAACCGCTTTCAATTGAAGCACCAGTAGACAGGAATGAAAAAAGCCTCTTAAGCACAACTTTTTCAAGCAATTTCGAGAAAATTGTGAGAATTGTCTATAATTTGACACTAAGCTGGGGTCACCCTTCTTAAAAATAGGAATTACTATTGCAATTTTAAACAAATCAGGGTATACAACTTTTGAAATAGATAGATTAAAAATATGGGTAAGAGGTTCAAAAACATAAGAAGAAACAGACTTAAGCACATGGTTTGTTAGTCCAAGTGCATCAGCTGTGTTACTGCTACTTAAAGAAGAAATAAAATCACAGATCTCTATGCTTGTACAAGGAGTTAGAAAAATACTTCTCTCAGCTGGTGGTGATTTACCTAGTTTAGGAAAGGTGGGGGTCTTAACAGTTGGTAGGGTGGTAAAATGAGAGTTGAAGGCACTAGGTACAGCTGCTTTTTCAATAGTTGAACTATCTGCATTCTTGAAGGCAGTAGGCTGTTTCTTTGATTGTTTCCTACGAGATAAAGCTTCACTAACTACACTTCAAACTTTCTGTAAATTACCTTTGCATTCCTGAATTTTCAACAAAAAATAATTCTTCTTAGCTAGTCTAATTGTTGATGTTAATACATTTTTATAATGCTTATAGTTTGATAAATCATCAGGATCAAGGCTTTTGCAAGCCAGCTTAAAAAGCTCTGACTTCCGAATTGTTGATCTCACAAGACTAGGAGACATCCAAGGCATCTTGGGTTTATATTTACTTGAAGATTTTACAAGGGGAAAATTTTTATCAATTAGTGTTGTCAGCCGACTTATTAATGAGGCTGAAGCCCTTTTAACATAATCAGAATTCATTACTGAACACCAATCACTAGCACTATGATCAGACATAAGGTTATGAACATTGCTGTGACTATAAATTCTTGAATAAGACTCACCTCTGGTATCCTCTTGGCTCAGCATTTTCAATTTGGGAACATAACAATAAATTGGAAAACGGTCAGAAAGATCAGAAAAAATAATACCAGAGGAAAATTTAATATCATTTTTAGAAGACAGAAAAATGTTGTCAATCAGAGTTGCAGAAGATCTGACTGGATCAACACGAGTAGGAAAGAAAATGCAAGGAAGAAGCCCAGAGGAAGAAATAGATTCAAAAAAACGGTCAGACTCATTATCACACCCAATTTTCAATAAATTGCAGTTAAAGTCTCCAAGCATGAAAACATTTCTTAAAGCAAGCTTATTCAATGGACTTTGCCATCTTCTTCAAATTAGTAATATCTGTCTGAATCTCAGGCGTAGCAATGGCAGGATTACTTGGGTTAGCAGGCCTAGAATTAGCAGCAGCAGATTGGCTCCTGGTAGACATTTCAAAGAAGCAATATGAGCAAAGCACAGCAGAATACAGAAACCAAGCAAAATTTGGGAAGCAAGCAGATGCTGAGTAGCAGCAGGATTGTTGGAAACTAGTAGAAATTGGAAAGAATCTTGCCCTTAAAGTCCCCTCTTTACCGTAGGGGTATCGTTGGATATACTTGTCAGTTGTAATAGGGACAACTGATGAACCCACTGGTACCAATAGTTGTTGTTTTTTGTTAAAAACCAATGATATATAATTCAGCACATATGTTTCGAATTTTGAATTACACCCAGGCTAGATAGACCAAAAAAGTTAAAACCATGGGGGGATGCAGTCCAGGATCCAACGGCACTGGCACTCTTCACAAAGGCCAAAGCGAGTTTTGATGTGATTTCTCCATGATAAATGATGAATGGGTATAACTGCGAGAGCCAGTGGCAATGTGACGTTGATTAGTGATCGTATGGGGGACAAGAAGTTTAATGATGTTACCATTGGCTTTTAAATTTTCCACTGCCAATACAACAGAGCTCATAACCTGTTGTTTTCGAAAATGAATAATTGCTGAGGTGATAATGATATTTGAATCAGGTGATGTATCAAGTGTTTTCCTCAAAATGAAATTCGATGGAGCTAGTTGTAACTTTATGTCAATCTTGACATTGGGGGGCAACCATTGGGATATATTGAATATCTCATGATTTAATTTTCCAACTAGATGATACTCCTGGGTCACTGCAGCAGTTAACTCACCTTCAGTATCAACACCCGATCTATATTCATAACTCAATGCCTGTCCTCTCAACTCCTTATATGCTTTGGTGTCACCATCATATATTGTATGTAGCTTGCATAGTCTGATAAATTATTGCTAGTGCTCACCAATGTTCCATTAGTGAATACATTAATTTTTTTGAATAAGTTGTGTAGGATATAGTATTCATAGGACAGACCATCGGCAGCAGTGGGAATTCTATTGTCTGAATTTTTCTTCACCACAACATTTAAATCAATAAATGTTGATGATAAATCAATGAAATAGTCTTCATTGGAAAATATCTGAAAGTATATATTTTCCGAGAGGGGTTATTGAGGGTGAAATTGTTCATAGTAGCCATACTTGACACTAACATCAACATTTTCAGCATTGAATAGATTCAATGAGGAGCTGATTGATGGATGTGATTCTTTGTGGGGGAGATAGGTCATCTTAAGAGAAGAAATCCTTCTTTGATCTAGCAATCTTTTTCTTCTTCTTTTTATTATTTGTCTTCTCCGTTTTATTCCTCAAAGTCATTGTTGATGTCCTCCACTTCCCACCTGGGTAGAGACTGATGAGTGAATGGTGACCACGCACCCCCTTTAGCCCCTTCCCGTTTTGCTGAGATTTTAACTGCTCGCCAACATCTCTTGCTGAAGATCTAATATTTTCTTTAACACTCTCGTTGAAATTTTTACCCGACCCCCAGTCCTGTAGTGTTGAGGCAGTAAAATTTTATGCAGCAGGTACAAGATATTTTCTGGCAAGGGGTAGTGCAGAACGAAATAGCCTAGCAAACCAGCTACCAAGACCAAAGCCAGACATTGTAGTACGCCCCTTGTAATAGTCCAATCCATGACCTATTTGATAAGGACTCAGAACACCAGCATAGCAGTTGATATCGGGACAGACAAATGGAATTCATCTATTGTTCATCTTAGGCAGTGACGGTGGGTCGAAAATGACATGTAATCACAGCCAAACCTTTCGATATTGCTAGAGGATCACCTAATTCAGTTCTTAGTGTTAACTGACAGAGTTCCAAATATGGAGTGTTTACGGGGATATAGTGAAGGTGCTTTATATTGTAATGATGAATATGATATTGATTGGTTTTTCTTTCAAGAACTCGTAGGAGAGAGATATTGCTATTGCTAACTCTGGACGTTTCAACAAATGAGGCATATAGGAATATACAAGTGTCCGAGGAAAAGGCTGGTGGATACTCAGAAAAAATAAAATTAGTGCTTCCGGCACTTTTACCATTGATTATATTGAGTTTAAAGCCAAGAACATCTTTTAGAATATCATTGAGAACACCCTTTTCCTTGGCAATGGGTGAGCTAATGTATATCCTCCCCTCTTCCTTTCAATAGTTGAAATGAAAGGCCCCTTTTTTACGAGCGGAAACTCTTTTATTGATGGAACGACATAAATCATTCATACAAGAAAGTTCCTTGTATGGTAATTCAACATATGGGTAATCCAACCAATTGATCTTTTGAATTTTAGGTTGTTCTCTAACGGTTGGTGGCCAATCATGGGTCTAATTTTTATATCATATTTGCAATCCTTTCTCAGGATGTCATATGTATTTTTGAGAATAAAGTCGACAAGAGCTACTTCATACGCACCGTCGAATTTGATGGTGGGGGAGAGTTTCGTCCGGAAATCACTTGTTTTATTCAAGTCATTGTAGAGAGGATCGGAGACGCTGGACATAAATGTTACATAAAAATCATTGGGCATTGGTAATGACTTCAACACCGATCCAAGAATCCAAATCAGAGTTGTATCCTAGCCACCGAACAAGTAACTGTTTCTTGCCCCTTCGAGTACGAGTCTTTAATATATTTGATATATTTCACTACTGTTTCTAACTTTTTGTAGTTCATAGTCATAAAAGCCACCGAGAATCTTTTCATCTTTGGTGTCTCGTAGACGATAAGTTATTGGTTTGGTGTCTAGGATTTTTGCCACTTTAAAAAGTTCAGTGGACAACAAGTTATTACCCTTTTCAAAAACATTAGTTGTTCTACTAATTCGAACAGTATCGCCAACATTGAATTTGTTCTTCACAATCGTTGCATTGGAATATTGTTTAAGAAAAGTATCAAATATATCATGATCAGGATGATGAACTTCCGTTGAGGTTAAGTTGGACAATGATCGATGGTGTCGTTGATTATAAATCAACATGATTTTATCTAAATCATGAATAAAAGCAGGTGTATTTTTCAATGTACAATATCTTTAAATTAAAAGTCGAATAGTTCTTATCAATCGTTCGGCCAATGCAGCCTTTGTAGGACAATAACTATGATAGAACAGTGTATTCTATTTCATCAGTACTTTTTAAAAATGTGGATTAATAAATTCACTACCCTGATCACTTCGAATTTTTTTTATATGAATTTTGTTCGAGAATTCTTTCTATAGCCTGAGCAACTTCAACACCTCTCTTTGTGCGCAATAAAATGGAATATGCATAGCGACTAAAACACTGATTGCAAGTAGAATGCACTTGTACGGTGTATTGTGACGCCTTTGAATCTCATCTAGAGTTAAGAGATCTGCTTGCATTATATTTAGGGGGCAAAAGGCTTTAGTTCTTCGATAATGATTAGAGCGAAATCTATGATTTCTATGTAGAGTGTAACTTGATTCATTTTGCAAACAGTCTTGTACACTTTTAGTGTGAACACCAGTGACTTTGGAAAGAGTGGAACTCAAACTTCCCACTTCACCAATTTTTTCATAAAAATGTTTCAGAACTTCAACCATTTTGAACGTAAACACGTAGTGTAGCGTCCACTACCCTTTTGTATAATAGTGGGTGATGTTGTGTATGATATACCCTTTTGTATATGATGGTGGTGATGTTGACTTGATATCAATATGTCCTCGCTTTTGTCTAGCTATCTGTGGTGTGCTCCTCCTCCTCATCGTCAAATCAATGTTTCCACTAGGTGTGCTGGTATTTTCCAAGATTGATTTAAAATCTTCTTCTTCTGCTTCTTCATGTTTTAATGATGATGATGATGAGGAAGGAGTATGTTCATTTAATTTATTTTGAGAATTTGCCTATTGCTAATAAGGCCTTTGGGGAAGCTTAATGTATTTGGAAAGTTGTATAGATGACTCTCAAATGATAAAAGTCCTTTACGATTTGTAACCATATCATAGCTTAAATCAAGTAGATTGTATCTTTTGCTTTGAATTATAATTCCTTTCCCATTTCTATTAACTTGAATATGATCACTTCTTGACCACTTTCCATGAGATATGTTATGAGTCGTTTAGTTTGTTCACGAACTGAGTGCGGTATTAGATTTCCAAGGCTCGAAACTATTGAATCCAATTCCCCCTTCTTTATTTGTGTTACAGCAGCAGAAGAATCCCGAGAAGATGGTTCTTTCTTGTGATCAATGACACTCACATTGCCACTGGCTCTCGCAGGATAGGGATTATGTTTGTCCACTCGGCGAAGTGTATCTTGAAGTAAAAGTGGTTTTTTATCATCCTCAATATTCTTGGTGTCAATGAATTTACTCAGATTGTCCTCAAGGTGTTCCACGGGTGAAATAGCGAGTTCTATATGGGTCAATTTATAGGGTTTAGCCATCTAGAGAAAACTGTTTACAAGTCCTGCAATTATTGGCTGTAAAAGTGCAAAAAAGCTACCGTCCTTTTGAAGAAGACGCTTCCTTTTAAAATTCTTTCCTTTCTTTTTACATGCCAATGCACGTACAATGGAACGATGTTGCTTTGCCTGTTACTTAAATACTTCTGGCAGTTGAACATTGCCCTCGGTTAAATTTAAACAAGGTTCAGATTTTAGATTAATGACATCGTTGTAAATACCATGTTTGAGTATGGCTTTCGTAAGTGGGGGTTTTGAAGCGCTTAGAACGGAAAATAAATGACTATTTTCATGTAGTTCCTTCAGTGTCATGATGACAATAAACAGCCTTTTTTAGTGTACACGGGGAGATATACTGTACTGTCATTGTCAAAAATATCTGTGACTACACGTAGATCCTCGGGTGTATTTTGATTAAGATCCAATAAAATGTAGCAGTAGGGTTTATTAGTAACCTGATTGTACGCTGAAAGTAGAAATTTTGTGGCACCGGGTATATTTGTTTATTGAGAGTAATTAGTGCGCTTGAGGCACGAACAACTCTGTAGATGATATAAGTAGGTACAGTTCAAAGCAAGTGTTCGCTTACATTTGCTCAGATGAAAGAGATTGTGTGGAACTAGAGTAACGGAAATCTCTTCATGATGAGAGCAAACGGCAAACAATTGTAGCATTTCCTGCGACCACTGTTCAATGGATTCAGCTAAATCATCAATAATCAGCCAAGAGTTTGGTTCAATAATGTCGAAAACATCAAGTCCCTGTATGAATTTTATCTGCACTGATGTAGCTTTTGCTTTTATTTTATCGTATGACTCCTGCCAAATACTGTAGCAATAGTAGATTTTTTTTCGGCTTTTCCATAAACATTTTATCACAATTTTTAATTATTTTAGTTAAGAGTGTCGTTTTGCCTGACATTGATGGACCACACAGAAACGATCTGAATGGTGTGTTAAATTGATACATATTGCTGTTCCCTTCAACAGCTCATCTACAACTAACTGTAGACTATAGATGTATAATGACTAAATAATTTCCCTATTACTACTCCGTTCAAGAATAATGAGAAGAAGAACAAAACTAATAAAGAATAATATTTTCTTTTACTATTAACATAAAAGCAGCACTTTACAAATAATGCAATTAGAAAAAAGCACATTAAACAAGAAAATACAATTAAGATATTTTTTATTTACTTATTTATAACAAAAACATAAACATAAACATTTATTTTAAATAGGCACTAGGAAAAAATCACTTTATATTTAATGAATACACGTTTTTTATTTATGTATAATAAAAAATTACAATATTTATTTTAAATAGGCACTAGGAAAACTTTTATTATACAATACACTTAAAATAATATCACATTTTTTATTTACAACAGCATTTTTAATTTGAAATGAGGTCCCCCCACCCTCCCCGGGGCGGCCACTGTGGCGACCGAAGGCAGCGGTAACCGCAGTGGCTGCCGGAAAGCGTGGCCGGCCCGCTGTGGCGGGCCAGGGCCGGGCCGGGCCGGGAACATTAAATAACACTGTATACAGGAAATTATGAAGAAATAACTGCTCTGCCTTGTACACACATGTTGAAAATTTAATAATTTTGATTTAAAAAAAGAAATTCGCAAAAAACACCCACCACCCACCTCTTACCATTAATGAATTTAAGTTAATTTATTCAGACCAAGTTGTTTTCTATACTCTACACATTCAACTCGGTCAGAAATTGAATAGTGACCGTGTGGTAGCATCTCCATATCATCCTCAAGTACATAAACTTTGTCTGATATGGCCTACATGGCGTTTTTCTCAACTCCAACTGTGTAGTATTTAAATTGTAAAGAGCAAATCACCATTACTTTCGCTCTTTGGACTAAACTACGCTCCAAACAGTTTCTATAGACACTCATATCGAAATTATTTTTTTACAAAGTGTGTAGAAACCCCGTTGCAAACTTGTTTGATATCCTTGTTGTGCGTTTCCACAAACACCTTCGGCCCAGGAAACACACCACTGGATATCAGATCGCTTCCCGTTTCAGATTTTAACATTAACAATTGATTCGGGACCTGGCGTTTCACTAACTCTGGATATAGGTATTCATTCCAGTTGGTGTAGTCCATTCGTGAGCTAATTTACTCTCAATTTTCCAAATCATTCAACATATTTTCAGTTTTAAGTTTTAACAGGATTGAATCAGTGTCCCCATAATACACTTGAACTTGTCCCTCAATCGGCCATTGTACCTTGCATACATTATATTAAAATGACAACATGAGTTTTTCTTATATTTCCGTTATTGCACTCCCGCCTGAAATATTTGTATTTAAAATAATGTTTCTTTTCTTACGATGTAGGAGCACCATATTAGAGTCTATGACCGTGCATGATGTGAAGTTTGGATCCGCAATGATTCGAGCACAATCTTTGGGATTGGTTATAATGTCACAATGAGTTCTGTTTCGTACGCTTTCCCACATTTTACCGAAGTCAGAGTTCAAAATGAGTTTATAGACTTCTTTTTCAAGCTTCGTTTTCGCTTGTGAACGTTTATTGACAAAGTTGACAATAAACGTTTTCATGTAGGGCTTTTGATCAAATTGGAGGGCTCTATGAATCTTTGTGACTTTGCAACCATTGGACACCATCCATTTCAATAGCACGTGATGTACAACGATATTCTGTTGCGGGCTGAGGTGGGCAATAAGTTTTTGCTTTGAAGGCACCCAGTGCATACTTACATCTTCTACTAAAGATAAATTGTAGGGACTCAGAGAGTCCCTACCCACCGGCCTATTTATGCACGGAAAAACAAAGTCTTTTACGGAGTCATGAATTGCCATGGGTATTTCACCGTCAATTTCAAAAAGCCACCCCTGTGCCCCATTCTCCTCAACGGTAGCAATGTTGGGGAAATTCGAAGCACATGGATCATTAAGCCACTTGTAATTCCCACACGGTAAACAGTAGTGAGTAATTGCCGACGGGTAAAAGGAATTCATATCCAAAAAAACTGCATCTGACTTTTCATCGGTGTGCTGTCCAATCGGATTAGTTTTCATGACATGGTTCCCATGAAAAACAGATGCTCTACAAACAGATGCTGATCCACTCGGCGATCAGACCTATTTCTTCTTTCTTGATTTTAAGAATTAAGTCCATCACCAGATAACGAGTGGAAAAAAAATACCCAAAATTCAACCCAAATTCCCCGTAGATTTTATCTGTACTTTTGCTCACAATGTTCCGAAGAGTCAGTACATGACTGGCCAAGTACAGTTTACAGTAATCCGTCCCATTTTTACACCCACCCTTTGCCAAAACCCTCTTAGCAAATTCATAGTCGCCAGTGGTGGACTGACTATCCATAAGAGAATTGTAAAATGCTTCGATAGGCGGTAATGACACCTCTTCAAGCATCGAGGCAGAGTTGTTGTAATCATGTGCATATATGCCCCTACACGTTAATAAATTATACTTTTAATCATCGGAGAAGTACTTTTTAAGGAGGGGGAAGCTATCAAAATTGTCGCTTTTCTGTACCTGAATAAATTGACTTAAGGACTTGGGGAAGAAACTGAAAGAGTCTAAAAACGGATTTTATTCAGGCACGTGTTACCCTTGTCAACTGTTTTACATATGAATTCTAGCAGCAGTAGCTTCTCCGATCATTTGGGTATGATATTATATGAAAAAGAACCATCTCTCCATGCGTTATCTACAACTCCTCCCTTGGCATTGCGGGCCAACGTTGGTAAAATAAACTTTAAATCATAATTGGAATTGTGCATAAAAACCGGTACGAAATATTGCTGTCTAACGTTTACATTGCACGATTGATGTGCAACCCCTCTAAAGTTACTCCCACCCGACATAGTTTCCTGTCATAAATGATCGTGGTCAATCACCTTCCTCTTTCCCCCCTCCCCAACAGCACCATCAAATTCCCCCTTGTAAACCCTACATATTTTACGATTTTTAATGGCCAATCTGTCATCTGGTGACAGGAGCATAGGCTAGTTTGTGTAGCAAAGGCGTGAAATTGCACCATTCGCTGTTTTAATTAGACTGGTCAATGCAGAGCGCATGCAGTCTTCACCCACAACGAATCAACTACATCCAACACTTGCAAGGTATCGCTGGAGTCTCTTTGCGCATGAGCGTAAGAAACCCCTATGGCTTCATGTATGTTAAAACGATTTGGATTTGATGAATCGTACACGTCTAAACCGATCTAATTGCTCTGTAGAAGCGTGTTTAAAAGTTCTTAAAACGTAAGATCGCCCTATCTCCGCTAACCGTTTCCACAGCCTGGTATCCATGACGTTTACAGTGTTTCATATGATGCTTTAACTTTAAATTAGTACGAAATCTTGAGAGGCATGTTGGACAATAATAGCATACACCCCCATTCCCTTTTTACCCTCACATAAAACCCTACTAATATCTGTAATTGGATTAAAATGTCCAATTGAATCAGGCTTTTAAGGAGACGTGTATAGAGGCCAGACCCAACGCTTCGCTGACTCAATGGACGGGGCCCTCACTGGAAAGAATATCCCCTTTTTATCAGAACGCTGACCCTCCTCAAATTCTGTTTCATACTGCAACACCGTAACACCAATCTTTAAATATGCATTAACCCACTCAAAAATATCTATCCATTTTAATGTTACGGGAAATTGATCGTTTAAACAATTAAAATCTACTTTAGGAAACTTTGACCAATCCCTATTAGCTGTTAATTCATCCAACTTTTCCGTAGAGGCATTATCACGAATTTGTCTAAAGACGGTAATTAAAAATGCATATTTGAAACACTGTAGCCTCGCATCGAAGCATATTCGTTGTATTCCTCTACAACCCTCTAAATCAGAACGATATTTTAAAACTATAGCCCTCTCCCCACCACCTCTTAAAATAAAATCTTTTTTAAATCTACATAAGTTAACGCTTAAATTTTTTATGAATAAAACAACTGACCAACTACCCCTCTCATTATAATTATCTAGTTTACTCACGATGCTGCTTACCCAGTCCAAAAAACTCCTCATAATTTAACAAATGTGGGCGAATTGCTAACTTTTCTGT
Organism: Artemia sp. Kazakhstan ARC1039; assembly: GCA_029168905.1. Classification (NCBI taxonomy): domain Eukaryota; kingdom Metazoa; phylum Arthropoda; class Branchiopoda; order Anostraca; family Artemiidae; genus Artemia; species Artemia sp. Kazakhstan ARC1039. The sequence continues at coordinate 9,193 of JAQQPU010008400.1, read as the reverse complement.
ATGCATGTATTTTGAATAGAGTTCACTCGCATTCTCATTAAAAAAATTTTTTAGTGCTATTGATGCCTTTAAACTATCCCTCCCTCCCCACACCTTCAATAAGGGCTCGAATCTTGTTAACATGGGAGTGAGTAATAGACAGGGAGTCTGTTATTATATCCCCTGACATTAAAGAATTAAAGGAGTCACCAAAATTTGCACTGTAGACATTAATATGGTGCAAGGCAGAGTTAGATAGGAAAAATTCTGATAGTATAAATGCTGGTGCGGGTTTAACTACTAATATCGTCAACCTCAATGGTGGGGCGTGGTATAATATGTTCAATAGTACCACCCCCAGTCTGTTCAATTGCATTAGTTAGCCGTGGGGCGAAATCACCCAATTCACTGAGTATCTATTACATGGTATTTGGGGAAAGCTGATCTAGCCATCCGGTATTGTCTTGTGATGGAATTTCTCTATGACTATTAACATGGGGACCTGGTTTAGATGCACTTTTGGGGATATCCCCCCAATATTCCTTTACAAACCTATTTGTCCGTTCCGGTTCCTCAGCCATATCTATATCGTAACTTCAATCGTCTAGACTAGCTAATTCCCAAAAACAATCGTTTATAAACCCCCTTTGCCATTGCATGATATCAGCAACTAAAGCACTATCTCTAAAGTCCATTGGTGGTGATGTAAGGATTGCCGAAGGTTCATTGCAAATAAGTAGTTCTGGAGTTGACGGCGATGTTGCCAATAATTCACCGATGTTTATCTATAAAAACAAGATTTATTTTCCATGTAAAATATCCACTAATTTATAAAGTAAAAAAAAATTATATAAATTTTTCACCCCGTCAAAATTTACTTTTCCTCCTCCTATTATATTGGCTAAATACTTGTCCACTTTAATCATATAAAGTACTTGCAGATAGCTTAACCAATTTTATATTTCGCCATTTTCACGATATTAATTTCACAGGAAATAAATGACCAGTAAAAAGGCCGGTACTTATTTAGTAGTTGATACGCATACATGACGTAAAGTTTGACTAATGCCAATGAAATAAAAGAAAGTATAATAAAAAATATCTATCAAGGAGTTGGTAATACCTCACTAAGAAGCGATAACATATTTTTTCGTAAAGCATTTCAACGCGCTTCTAGTCACATGTTTACTGGCTAATAAATAAGTACTAAAAGTCATGTAATGTAGTTAAAACACTATCTAATTAAGGTTTATTTGCCCCATCCCCCTCTCCTACAACAATTACCCCATGAGTTAACACACACGCGCACATACAATCAGCTGATTAGAAATTATTAACGAAGCAAAATATGTAACGTAAGTAAACCAAATGACATTGGCTTTCGTCTCGTTGAGTTTGCTTGATTAATATCGCCATGAAATAGATTTCATGGCAAGTGCCTTAAAACAGGTTTTGCTGCATAGTGTATTATTTACATCAATCTTGAAAGGGTCTATTGACCACAGTCATAGAAAGAAATGATTTACGATATTATTATAATATTTTCAGAATATCTACCCCTTCTAGTCTCGTAATTGTAAAACTATAGCTTCGATGATAGTTTTTTTTCAAAAAACACACGAATGAAAAATATATTTTTTTTTTAACTCAAGTTAATTCCTTTCGAGAAATATACTTGTCATCTACAAGAATACAAAATCAGAATCGGCTATTACTTTGAATTTTCATTTATGTAGAGTAGTAATAGGTGCTTGTTTTTTTCCAATGCCTCTTTCCTACCCATCCGTAATTACACAAAACTATCTGATAAAGGCACTTACGTTAGAAAACGCAGGTAATTCATTAGAAGTGATCTGTCTATCTGAAGGGGGCGCAAAGCATATTACAGTCTCCCTCCTAAAGTTCAAAGATCTGATTAGGTTCCTGTCAGTGCTACCATAGCCGGCATCAAGTTTCGGTCGCTTTTGGTCTGAACTTTGAGCATCAATGTCCTGGAATAAAAATTAATTGTCAGTTTTTTCCTCAGATAACTCATAGGCATATATGGTTAAACTCATAAAAAAAGAAAAAAAAATTGACTATCAACACAAAATGGATTCTTTTAATACAGCATAAAAAGGGGGTTGTCTCCTCCTCAACAGCTAGCTCCTTGCATTGAATTGTTTAGTTCTTTTGAAAAAATCTTCTTATTGCTCCATATTAACTACCCTTAGAGTCATATTTTTTTCTTTTTTTTCTTTTTGTATAGTCCTTGACCCACCAGGTCTCGAAAGGTCATTCTCTTCCAATGGTACAGGGCCCCAAGCAAGTCGTCCAAGAAACCATTTCCAGTATTTTGTATTTGGAACCATATTCCAAAATTAACCTATTGCATGACAGCTAATATTCCCCATTTTTTTGGCACTCGTAAGAATGATGCGTTACTCTCCCAATTTGATACACTGCAGGAGACATTTGCTCTCAAGATATTAATAACGATAAAATGAAAATGTATCGTTTCTTTACGCGGGATATTATATTTCATATTATTGGGAAAATACGCTCCCCTCCCGAATAGCATGCAATACCGGAGGAATAAGGTTGAAATTAGATGGAAATTTAAGACATATTAAGAGCTTTTAAGGAAAATATCAATTTCTTTGAGTACCTGTTCGATTTTCATCTCTTCCACGGGAAAAATTCCTTAATGTCCCTATCTTTTAAGCTGTACTTCACCCCATAATTACATTAAATGACTCCCCCCCCCCACCCCGGCAACACATCATCTCAACAAGAAATTTTTCAGGCATTTCCTATGAAAAATTATGTCTTTAAATCCCGTGATTCAAGTTTTTTGCTACCCTAGCCGATCACGATGCCCCAACAAAATATTCACATTGCCATTGCATTTTACCCATGTGACACCAGCAATCCCTCGCACCCTATCCCCTGGGTGACCTGATATTAGTGATATATTTAAACCATATTAAGAGATTTCTTTGAAGGACTTTTAACACCATGCACCGTTTCTGTGACACCAGCGACCCCTCGCACCCTATCCCCTGGGTGACCTGATATTAGTGATATGTTTAAACCATATTAAGAGATTACTTTGAAGGACTTTTAACACCATGCACCGTTTCATTGAGTATTGTTAGATTTCACTCCCCCTCTAGTGAAATATTTATTTAACACCTCTCACCTTGTCTTTAAGCTCTAGAGTATACTAGTCAATGACAATGCATACCACCTTGGTAAATTAAGACCCCCATGACATCGCTACATCTCCCCCAAGACATCTTTCAGGCATTTCCTAATAAAAATTATGCTTTTAAATCCCATGATTCAAGTTTTTGCAACCCTAGCCTATCTTGATGCCCCACAGAACACTCCACATCGCCATGGCATCACCCCCATCCATCATCACATGGCACCAGAACCCACTCCCCAGGTGAGCTGATATTAGTGGTATATTTAAACCATACTAAGAGGTATTATTGAAAGACTTTTAACGAAAATATCCAATTCTTTGAAATAAACTTACGAATGTTTCACAATATCCTAACAATAGGCTCCATCCCCCCACCTAGAATTTATTTTCAGATGGCACCTTGATAATAGATGTAGTTTTTTAGGCATTATTATGGCTCATAAAAGAATAGAATATAAGATATAACATGCATAATTTAAGGAAAGACGAGGGGAGAAGACTCCAGGAGAGAGGGAGCGTATGTGAGGGGATGGGGCCTGTTTTTTCCGTCGCCAGCTCAGCACTGCCCATTTTTCTCACTGTTTTATTTATAATTTTTTTTTCTTTGCGCAAAGTGGTAATTTTCAAGTTTATATTTATTGTTATCCATCCTCCATCCGCTAAGGTACCGGCTCACTAGTGTTTGATACTCTAAACATTTCACCTCACGATGCTACACTATTACTGCACCTGAGACACACCTCTGTCCTCGCCCCATGTCCCCCAAAACACTTTTCAGAAATTTTTTTTAAAAGTTTAACTTCAAGTCATTCATTTAAGTTTTCGCAAGTAATTCTCACCAAAGTACCACATTATAACTACTTTCTAGCAGCCCTCTGTCATCACCCCCACCCTTCAAACACTTGTCAGACATTTCTTGTTAAAAATTTTACTTCAACTCATTCATACGGGTTTTCGCAAGCAATTCATGCTACAGTACCACACTATAACTACTATCTAGCACCCCTATGTCATCGCCCCATCTCCCCCAAAACACTTCTAGACATTTATTGTTAGAAGTATTACTTCAAGTCATTTATTCAGTTTTTCGCAAACTACTCACACCACAGTACCATACTATAACTGCTCTCTAACACCCCTCTGTTATCGCCCCATCTCCCCCGAAACACTTCTCAGACATTTCTTGTTAAAAAATTTATTTCAACTGTTTCAATCGGCTACCAGCAATTCACAACGGAGTAACACACTATAAATACTCTCTAGCATCCCTACGACACACGTCATCATCATTGTAAGGGTCTTGAAACGTTTCTAAACGTTTGAAACACACACACACAGACAAACAAAGACGCACATACACAAAAAAGCACACACAGGCATTAACAGACACACAGACACACACAAAAACACAAACGCACAAACACATACGCACAAACACAAAAACACACAAACATACACACAAATACAAAAAACACAAACACAAACCCACACACACATACACACAAACACATACGAACACAAAACACACAAAAACACACATACACACAAAAAGACACACATACACAGACACACACACACACACACAAACAAACACACACACAAACACACAATAACAACGCACGCACACACACACAAACACACAAAACACACAAACACACACTAAAAAAAAACACGCAAAAAACACACACAAACACAAAAACACACACACAAAAACACACACACACACAAACACACACACAAAAACACAAACACACATAAAACACACAAAAACACACACACACAAACACAAAAACACACACACACACACACACACAAAAAAAAACACACACAGACAGACGAAAACACACAAACACAAAAACATATACATATACAAAAACCACACACAAAAACAAACACAGACACGAAAACACACACAAACACAAAACACACACACATACACACAAACAGACACAAACACACACACACACAAAAACAGACGCACAAACACACACAAAAAAATACACACAGACACACACACACACGAAAACACACACACAGAAACTTACACACACAAAATCACACACACGAGAAAGCAAAAAAACACACGAAAACACCCACAAACACAAAACACACACACACACAAAACACACACAAACACTTACACAAAAACAAACACATGCGAAAAAACAAACACACACACACACACAAACAAACAAACACACTCATACATAAAACACACACACACACAAAAACACACACACACACGAAAACACACACACCATAAACACACACACACAAAAAACATACACACAAAAACACATACACACACAGAACACACACACACACACACACACAAAAACAGACACAAATTATCAAAGTTCACTTTTGATTTTTTCCTTGAATTGTAAGACTTTGAATATTTTTGTAGTGTTGTCTCGTGTTTTACCATGTCACTGCTACATTCTGCTAATGCTTCAAAGTTCATTTCAGGAGTTTTCATTGAAATGTAGAACTTGGAATATTTTTATACTGGTTTACTTTATCACTGTAACATTCATTTGTTGTTTCAAAGTTCAGTTTGAAATTTTTTCCTTGAAATGGAAGACTTGGAATATTTTTGTAGTGGCTTACCTTGTCACTGTTACATTCTGTAGATGTTTCAATGTTCATTTTTAAATTTTTTTGTTGAAATGTAAGACTTGGAATATTTTTGTACCGTTGCGTCGTGGCTTACCTTATCAGTGTTAAATTCTGTCAATATTTCAAAGTTCATTTTGGAATTTTTTCCTTGAAATGTAAGACTTGGAATATTTTTGTAGTGGTTTACCTTGTCATGGTTACATTCTGTTAACGTTTTATCGTACATTTCAGGATTTTTTTCGTTGAAATGTCACACTTGGAATATTTTCGTAGTGGTGTGTCTTGTCACTGATACATTCTGTAAATGTTTCAAAGTTCATTTTATAATTTGTTCATTGAAATGTAAGATTTTAATATTACTTGTACTTGCACTTGTGGCGGAAATCAGGCGTTTCTACCTTGCCCGGCATCGATGATCTTGGAGACCTTTTTGGACCATGTTGAGCGATCTTCTGCCAGCTGCTCTGCAAAAGCGAGCCACTGAGTTGACCATCTGTGTCCGAACTTTCTGAATCCCCCGATAGGTTCAAGGTCTGATTTGGCCAGGTTCCACCAGTTCTTCCTCTGTCCTCCTTGGCGTCTCTTCCAGGAGCTAATAGGCTCGACTAGAAGTATTTGGCAAGGCAAGTATTCTGGCAAGTTCCGTAATACATAGCCCAACCATTTCAAACGGCGTTCTTTAATAGTGAGCGCAACATCTCTCTGAATATTGCACATTCGACGTAGATCCACGCTGGAGATACGGTCACGCAGCTGTATTCTGAGAATTCTTCGCAGACAGGTATGTTCAAACACCTTCAGTGTATTCTCATGCTGTAGTTTTACCGACCATGTTTCGCATCTGTAAAGGAGAACGGTGCGGACTAGTGCCATGTAGATTCGAACTTTCGTTCGGACACTGACTTCGCGGCGATTCCATAAGGGTTTCCGAAGGGAGGCAAAGACTGTCTGCGCTTTCTGTATTCTCTGTTGGATATCAGCGTCGGAAGATCCGTCAATACATATTTGGGAGCCTAAGTATGTAAAACAGTTGACTTTTCCAGCTGAACTTGATTGACAGTTAGTGTGAATGGTCCTGTGTCGTGGTTAGTAGCCATGAATTTCGAATATTCTTGTAGTATTACGTCATGTTTTACCTTGTCACTCTTACACTCTCATGATGGTTCATAATTCATTTTGGAATCTTTTTTCTTGAAATATAGGACTTGGAATATTTTTATATTGTTGTGTCGTGGGTTACCTTGTCACTATTACATTCTGTCGATGTTTCAAAGTTCATTTCGGGATTTTTACATTGAAATGTAATACTTGGAATATTTTCTTGACGTTGTGTCTTGTCACCGTCACAATCTGTAGATGTTTCAAAGTCCAATTTGAAATTTCTTCGTTGGAATTTAACATTTGGAACATATTTGTAGTGGTGTGTCTTGTCACTGATACATTCTGTAGATATTTCAAAGTTCATTTTATAATTTTTTCATTAAAATGTAAGACTTGGAATATTTTTGTACCGCTGCGTCGTGGCTTAGCTTGTCAGTGTTACATTCTGTCGATGTTTCAAAGTTCATTTTGGAATTTTTTCCTTGAAGTATAAGACTTGGAATATTTTTGTAGTGGTTTACCTTGTCATTGTTACATTTTGTTAACGTTTCATAGTACATTTCAGGATTTTTTCGTTGAAATGTCAAACTTGGAATATTTTCGTAGTGGTGTGTCTTGTCACTGACAAATTCTGTAGATGTTTCAAAGTTCATTTTATAATTTGTTCATTGAAATATAAGATTTGGAATATTCTTGTAGTATTACGTCATGTTTTACCCTGTCACTCTTACACTCTCATGATGGTTCATAATTCCTTTTGGAATTTTTTTCTTGAAATATAGGACTTGGAATATTTTTATATTAGTGTGTCGTGGGTTACCTTGTCACTATTACATTCTGTCGATGTTTCAAAGTTCATTTCGGGATTTTTACATTGAAATATAATACTTGGAATATTTTCTTGACGTTGTGTCTTGTCACCGTCACATTCTGTAGATGTTTCAAACTCCAATTTGAAATTTTTTCGTCGGAACTTAACACTTGGAACATTTTTGTAGTGGTGTGTCTTGTCACTGATACATTCTGTAGACGTTTCAAAGTTCATTTTGAAATTCTTACATTGAAATGTAAGACTTGGAATATTTTTGTAGTGTTATGTCATTTTTACCTTGTCACTGTTACATTCTCATGATGGTGCATAATTCATTTTGGAATTTTTCCTTGAAATATAGGACTTAGAATATTATTATACTGTTACGTCGTGGGTTACTTTGTCACTATTACATTCTGTCGATGTATCAAAGTTCATTTCGGGATTTTTCCATTGAAATGTAACACTTGGAATATTTTGTTGACGTAGTGTATTGTCACCGCCACATTATGTTGATGTTTTAAAGTCCAGTTTGGAATTTGTTCGTCAAAATGTAAGACATGGAATGTGTTTGTACCGTTATATCGTGGTTTACCTTGTCACTGTTACACTCTCTTGATGTTTCAAAGTTCATTTTGAAATTTGTTCGTTTAAATGTAGCACTTGGAATATTTTCGTAGCATTGTGTCTTGTCACAGTTACATTCTGTAGATGTTTAAAAGTTCAGTTTGGAATTTTTCATTAAAATGTTAGACTTGGAATATTTTTATAGTGGTTTACCTTGTCAATGTTACACTCTCTTGATGTTTAAAAGTTCAGTTTGGAATTTTTTGTCTCGAAATGTAAGACTTGGGATATTTTTGTACTGTTGTCTTGTGATCAACGATATCAGTGCTACATTCTGTTAATGTTTCAAAGTTCATTTCGGGATTTTTTTTTTGAACTGTAAGACTTGGAATATTTTTGTAGTGGTTTACCATGTCACTGTTACATTTCAGTTGCTGTTTCAAGTTCATTTGGAATTTTTTCCTTGAAATGTAATACTTAGAATATTTTTATAGTGGTTTACCTTGTCACTGTTACATTCTGTTAACGTTTCATACTTCACTTGGATTTTTTTCTTGAAATGTAAGACTTTGAATAGTTTCGCAGTATTGTCTCGTCTTTTAGCTTGTCACAATTAGATTCTTATGATGCTTCAAAGTTCATTTTGCAATTTTTTTGTTGAAATGTAAGACCTGAATTTACCTTATCACTGTTACAAGCAAAAGGTTAAGAGAGACATACAAAAAGTTAGGTTAATTTAAGATCACTTAGCGTCGACGTTAAGTGATCTTAAATTGACCTATCTTTCTGCATGTCTCTTGTCTGTGTGTGTCTGTGTGTGTCTGTGTGTGTCTATGTGTGTCTATGTGTGTGTGTGTGTGTCTGTGTGTGTCTTTGTGTGTCTGTGTGTGTTTTGTGTGTGTTTTGTGTGTTTTGTGTGTGTGTGT